>JARKHS020031203.1:0-75225 GCA_030143305.2 Amblyomma americanum
GAGACACAGAATCTAACCGACGCAGGCTCTGAAAATATAGGTAAGTTGACCTATTTTCCGTTTTAGGATTATGACATCCCAGGAATTCAAAGCACGCTGCTGTAGACCTTTGCAGCTCAACAGACCTACAAGTGCATGCACAGCAGCTTCTGGAACTATTATCTGCTTCTCTATTATCGTTTTCACATTGCATCACCGTTATACAAACTGGTCTCACTGAGAATGTAACAACCCGCATGGGTCCGCATTATTCGTTCTCAACTGTATAATTATACGTATAATTTAATAATTTAACTTATACCTGAACGTCTTTAGTGAGAGCGTCGCAAATAGGTCCTGACTGTTAACTTAAATGCTGAACAAAGCAAATGATTAATTGCGAACCAATTGGTAGACGTCTAAATTGAAATTTGTGATGCTACATTAAGGCACAGTTCTTATTATGCGTTAGGCTTTTTCCAAGTATAATGCCCCATGAAATTGCTGCTTCGGTTGGGAGCTCTTTGGCCTTAGATGCCCTTGCGCCCTAAAAACTTTTCATCATCATCATCATTACCAGAATTCCTGCTTCGAGTGTTGCCTTGGCAATGCCCTTAACATATGTTCAATAAACTACACAGCAGACGGGTGAAATTGCTCCGCGACGAATATCCCATGACAGAGGAAACAATGCAAGAAAATTAGGCACTCCCGAAATTTAGCCCGACATTGTTCGATTATCCGCTCGCTTTAAATAGATAGTGAGCATGGTTTAGGAAAGAGTGGAGATGAGCTGTCCTAAACAATCATTTGCGCAGATTTGGCAGTTTAATGTGCTATGCCGCACCATTCGCAATGGAGACCCCAATCAATTTGCACTTTCAAGCGCCTTTAAGTGACGCGGCGGCATCGTAGTCATGGGCTGTTTGACGTGACGCCGTCGGAGGACGACGTTTTTTCGGAGCTCCAGCGACTTTGTCTGAAGTTAAGGGCTTTTTAGTATTTGCTTTTGTACATGCTGTAGGGGCGGTAGTTTTAAACCACGCTAGGGGTGGGAAGGCTAGCGGAAGTCTATGTGCCGTAGGTCTTTGTGTAGGCATTTTGGCGGGATTTTACGCTATGTAGTGGGCCGGACGTTGGGGTGTCAAGTTAGGAAAGTCAAGGTAGACGGGGAGCTATGGCAGTGCCAGGAGTGCCGGCGTTGGTGTTATTTAGTCGAGACCGAGTTCGGGAGCTTGGCCAAGGCAGAGGGGCTAACTTCGTGTGCAGGATATGTAAGCGTTTTGTGAGGAGGCCGTTCGGACGTTGAAAGGGGAATGGGCAGCTAGGATTAAGGAACTCAAAGGGGTCCTGAAGGTGGAACGAGTGGAACGAATTAAGCTAGAAACTCAGGTCGCCGAGTAGCTTAAGAGGGAGAGCGCTATGGCCGACCTTTTGGAGCGGATTACGGACGAGCTGAAAGAGGAGCGGGAATATCGGGTCCAACTAGAAGCGCAGATAGAAGCACTCAAGTCACGGCCGGCAGGTCACCCCGGTTCGGAGCAGTGTCAGATGGTGCACAAGGACAGCGGGGAAAACCCAAAGTAGGCTCGTTTTCCCTACAGCACTGCTGCGTAGCAGGCTTTCTATGGGGAATACAGAACGGTAAAAAGGAACATGGTGGCGCGCGACAGTAGCGTACGGCGGCAAGAGGGACAGCTAGCACGATCCGGAGGGCAACAGTTGCATTTAGGAAGCGAACGGTTAGACCGCAGAAGGGTCTTGTAGTCGGTGACGCGAACGTAGCGAGGGTTTAGGAAGGCGTTTTGACGGCAGTGAAGGTGGACAGGCGGGTGCAGGTGGAGGCCCAGTCAGGGAAGTGCATGATAGATGCAATGACCAAAACCCAGGAGGTGTTAAGGGACAACATGGATGGTGAAAACCTTGTCGTTGTCCATGCCGGTCTCAACGACGTGCAGAAGGGGAGGAGCCAGAACTTCGAGAATCGGTTAGAAGTGGGGATGCGTAAACTTAGAGAGGCCAATGAGAATATGCATGTGACCATACGCACAATTCCAGACGTCCAGAGGCAGTCTAAAGGAATGAAAAGGAGGGTTGTTGAGGCTAACCATGCAATTTTAATGAGTCGACGACTAAGATTCAGGTAAAGGAAGTTTAGAGGGACGTGTACAAGGTCCGCTCCCACCCTTTTGCACAGGATGGCATTCACTACGGTGGTGTCATTGGCAAGAGGGTAGGGAATAGGATCGGTCGCCAGGCAACAGCTTTTTTGGGGGACCCGTAGCTCTGAGGGAACCAGTGTACAGAATGAAGAACCAAGGTCAAAGGAACGATGGAACCATAGGAGAACAAATAGAAGCATCAGGGCCATATTAATACAGATATAGGTTGCATTAACATGCAAGGTGGCATGAATAGGCCGAAATGGGAGGAAATAGAAGAAAATTCAAGACAGGAGGAATTAATAATATATGGTTTAGTTGAAACACATCTTAGAGATATGGAGCGACCACGGTGTAACCTTGACTAGATATGAGAATATTGCAATAGAACAGATGGCAGCTAAAAGGGAGGTGAAAATGTGGCACTAATTCAAAAAGCTATGAATTTTCAAAGGGTTAATGTGGGATGCAAGGAACATTTATGGCAAAAAGATACAGTGGCAGGGGAGCAAGCATTCCTTGGCTTTGTGTACCTGTGGACAGGAGCTAATACCAAAGAGGGAAACAGGAAAATTGTAGCATGTATTGCAAGCGACATTGATGAGATAGGAGCACAGGGCGACATAATTAAATTAGGCGACATGAATGCACAAATAGAAGACTTGGAAGGGTACACAGATTCGACGGGAAGCATGCGGCTGGTTATTTGTGACTGGCATGATTTAGTTGCAAACCAGCAGTACCGAGAAGTGTGAAGGGCTCATAACATGGCAGGCAGGGAGTCTGCACCCTACTATAGAATATGCACTTATGTCACATACGATGTATAAAAGATTATGGGTAGCGAGCATAGATGAACATAGTTCCAGAAGTCTAGGTAGTGACCGCAAACGTATCAAGATCAGTTTCAGAAGAGAAACCAATGTAGGACTGAAGCAGGATGAACAATTAGAGGGAAAATTTTACTCAGCAAAACAAATGGAAGCAGCAGCCAAACATATTGAGAAAGTAATTTTTGAGGATAAGGAAACAGACTGGAATTATATCAAATTAACTGGATTACTTGAGCTACGGCTAGCTTAAGTGCGAGTCAGAGTCAAGTCAAAAAGGAAAAGACGCAAACCCAAGAGTTCGGTGGATGAGGGGGTCAAGAAGGTGATAGAGAAATGTCACCAAGCGTCCAGGGAACATGGATATTCCAAGAAGAGGCGTGATCCTAGAAGCTGAAGTAGACAGAAAATGGAATACCTTCATAAAGTGTACAAGGGAAGCATGATATTCGATTAATAAAAAATTGGAAGAAAGTGTGCCCAATGGATGTCAAAAGTAAATAAAAAGGATAGCAAAGCAGCACAGAAATTCTGCAAACATCGAAATACAATGAGTATTAAGACTAGGCCAGAGCAAAGGGTTATTGTTACAGATTAGGGTATTTGACTAGAAGGAGATGAAGCAATGAAACACATAATGAGAAGGATGACAGAAAAATTTGGAGAAAGAAATGTTGCCCATAATTTATCGAAAGAAGATAGACCGGTTACTGCAATTGCTTCACTTGAGCAAAGAGAGTGGGAAAGGGCAGAGAAGAAGGTTCCTAGTGGCATGTCGACAGGACCTGGTGGTATTCAGATAATGTTAGTAAAGAAGCTAGGACCAAAATTGAAGCAGACATTAATAGAGGTAGTGAACAATATAATAGTGGGTGGCAAAGCCCCCGATGAATGGCGATTAAGTAGAATAAAAATGATATATAAGGAAAAGGGGGACAAAGCTGATATTACAGGGGCCTAACTCTTGATATCTCATCATAAGAGCTGCTGGATAATGTGTCATCCGCTATACACAGGCGTGGTAGGGTGGGACGCAAAAGCGGTGGTATCCTAGTTTTCGTTAATCGAGCGAAGTCTTCATTTACTATTGATATTGAAAGCCGTCATGAAATCCTCAGCGTAAACATGTCCCTTCCTGGAAGCTCTATCATACTCATCGCGTGCTATCGAGCACCTGATTGTGATCTTTCCTTCGTCAACGAACTGCACTCGGTACATCTCGACTTAAACAGGCGCTTTTCACAGAAAATTTTGTACTTTGTGGCGATTTCAATTACCCAGACACTGTTTGGGATAATTTAACCGCCGCTTCTCGACAATCCAAAGAATTCATTGATCTTGAACTTTTGTTTAACCTCACCCAGACAGTTAACATGCCAACTATGATCAGCAACACGCTTGGCCTGGGTTTTGTTTCGAATCCAGAAATAATCCGCTCAATGTCTTCTACAAACGGTGTCAGCGATCACAACCCAAAGTTATTTAATGTACCAGTGCCGAAGCCACTTCGCTGCCCTTCCACTAAAGTTATCCGTGATTATCAGAGGGCAAATTCTCCCTCTTATAAATGCCGAAATGGAAAACTTCTTCCACACTTTCCAACAGCCTGCGTCTTCAAGAGCTGTCAACCAAAATGGGTTATTATTCAAGCGGGAAATTTTGACATTAACGGAAACCGATGTGCCAGTCATTTCTATTCGTGGCGATGCAGGTGAGCCATGGTTCAGTGGTACCCTAAAGAAGGATTCACGTAAGAAAAAAACGCTTTTTCGCACTGCTAAGCAATCCAACTGAGCCTTCAGGTGGGAAAAATATTTCACGTGTCTCAAAGACTATGCACGCCTACTGAAGCGGCCCAAAAAGAAGTTCTTCCACGAGTATATTCTGCACATAATGAACAAAAGTTCCCAAAAGTTTTGGAATCTTCTTTCCCGGTTAGTCATCATACGCACAACATATCACTTTCTAACTCGCATGGTTCACATGTGCTGCCGGACGAACGATCTGATGTAATGAACTCATACTTTTCTTCCGTTTTTACTCATGAGCCGAAAGATAATATTCCCAACTTTCCTGGTACAAGTTTTTCACAGTCACTGCGGAAGGTGTAGAAAAGCTTATCGACAAACTGAAATTATCAATTAGCGCCGGTCCTGACAGCATTTCTGCCAAAGTACTTCAACCCACCAAAGTCCCAACCAGTAATACATTGCAGGTAATATTTGCCCAGTCCCTCGCTCAAAGCGCTGTTCCGGCATATCGGAAAATTACCAAATTAGTTCTTGTATTTAGAAATGGCAATTGGTCTGATTTATCAAATTATCGCCCAATGTATTTAACATGCTTCCCCTGCAAACTAATGGAACACATAATTTCTTCTCAAGTTGCCATACACCTTGATAACAACGCATTCTTCTTCGCTAATCAGCACGTTTCCGCTCTAGTCTTTTTGTGAGTCGCAGCTTTTTGAATTCACGACTGATCTTCATTTAAATCTCGATTCAGTTTTTGAAACTGATGTTATATTCTTAGAGTTTTCTAAGGCTCTGATCGTGTTCCTCACTTGCGACTCCATCTGTAAACATTCTTCTCTTAGCCTGGACCGATTAATCTTATCATGGGTTAAATGCTTCCTCACCGACCACTTTCAGTTCACGGTCATAGGGGGGCATCCTTCAGCCTCAACCAACGTTCTTTCTGGCGTTCCACAGGGCTCAATCTTTGCCCCGCTTCTTTTTCTCATCTATATTAACGACCTCCCTTGTGGAATTTCATCATCAATACGTCTCTTCGCAGATGACTGTATCCTCTACCACCGAATTTCATCTCAAACCGACCACACCATGCTTCAGGATGACAATTTTAATAGATGACTGGTGCAATAAGTGGCTGATGCAGCTTAATATTTCAAAATGCAAGTTTATGCAAGTTTCGCGCAAACGCTCTAACATCACCCACGTTTACTCTTTAAAGTCAATCAGTATTTCACAATTACTAACGTGTTGTTACCTCGGTGTCCTAATCTCAAGCAATCTAAATTGGTCCGAGCATGTAATTAAACTGGTCGCGGAGTGCTCCAAAACACTGGGCTTTATTCAAAGAACATTATCGTTGTCGCCCTCGGCCGTCCGTAATCTGACATATGAAACCTTCGTACGATCCAAACTCGAATTCGCATGCGCTATCTGGTGTCCACATCAGCCTTACCTCATCAAATCTACAGAATCTGTGCAGAACAACGCGCTCGCGTTATATCTTCACAATACGACTACAAAATCAATATCAAGGGTATAAAATCATCACTGGACCTCCCCTAATTGGTCTTTCGCCACAAGATATCACGACCATGCCTCTATCACAAGATATTCTATCATTTCACGCATCTGCGCCAATCTTTTCTTCACCGACCAGCACGTTTATCTGGACGCTTTTTGAATAGCTTAAGTATACAGAGCCTGCATGGATCAACACCTACTTTCAATAAATCATTTCTGCCAATTGCATTACAGGAATGGAATGAATTGCCACATACTACTGTCATGGAAAGCGACCCTGTCAAATTCAAAGAGAGGTTACTGTCTGCCTTTGAACAATAAATTTGTCTATATTTCTTTTCTCGCCTTTCGTTTTATGTGCTTGAGGAACTCGTTTGTAAATGCCCTTCTCTACTCGATCAAATTTTGTAAATGTTTTTATTGTGTTCTCATTTGATGTTACTGATTGTATTCGTTGTCCTAATTGCCTTCATTGTTGGTTCATAACTATGTTTTACTAGCTTTGTTTTTTCTTTTATCCAAGCTTTTTTGGCTTTGTTCTTGTATTGTCCTATGTAAATCGCCGCCCCCCCCCCCACTTAAGTCATACCCTGTGAAAGGTCCCTAAGGGATCAAGAAATTATGATATGATCAATAAACGATAAGCAACTATCGCCCCATAACAGTGACATCTGTAGTTTACAGGGGGTGATGCAGATTATAAAGGGCAGACTGCAGGCTTGTGTGGAGAACAAAGGGGTGCAAAGGGAGCTACAGAATGGGTTCCGGAAACAAAGGAGGTTGGAGGACAATCTGATTTCATTGACGCAGTGTATAGAGATTGTTGAAAAGGAACCCAGGCCCCTATAGCTAGCATTTCCGGATATCAGGGGAGCCTGTGACAGTGTTATTTCAGAGGATTTGTGGGACGTACTGCGCACATTGGATGCGGAAGATGGAGCAATTAATATATATATATATATATATATATATATATATATATATATATATATATATATATATATATATATATATATATATATATATATATATATATATATATATATTATGAAGGGAGCCAACAGTCACCGAAACCAAGGTGCATAGGGGAACGTTAATTTTTTTTTTCTAATGTGTTATGCTTATAAGTGGGATAATAATACTTAGATTAATAAATCGCTTAAACAAAATGACTTAAAAAGCAGCAGAAAAAACAACCATGCCGCCGGTGGGATCAGAACCCACGACCCCCGAATATCGCGTCCGGTGCTCTTACCAACTGAGCTACGGCGACGGCTGTCCAATCTGCTGCTCTCTTGGGTATTTATGTTTACTGGGTGTAAGCGAGCCTTGAGAGTGTTCACCAGTACAGGACGTACTACGTCCGCCGCTATGGTCGAGGGTGGCGCTGGTGAACACTCTCAAGGCTCGCTTACACCCAGTAAACATAAATACCCAAGAGAGCAGCAGATTGGACAGCCGTCGCCGTAGCTCAGTTGGTAAGAGCACCGGACGCGATATTCGGAGGTCGTGGGTTCGGATCCCACCGGCGGCATGGTTGTTTTTTCTGCTGCTTTTTAAGTAATTTTGTTTAAGCGATTTATTATTCTAAGTATTATTATCCCACTGATAAGCATAACACACTAAAAAAAAAATTAACGTTCCCCTATGCACCTTGGTTTCGGTGACTGTTGGCTCCCTTAATAAATTTGTCAAACGGGCCCCTCATTTCCTTTAACTTGTCTGCTAATAGCTTAACGAGGGTCTCGGTTCTGGCAGCCTTGATGCCATAGGTAGCATAAGAGGGCTCTCGCACAGTTTCCGCCCTCGCCGTTAGTTGACGTTCTACGTCACGCTCGCGGTATTACAGGACGTCCTACGTCCGCCGCTATGGTCGAGGGTGGCGCTGGTGAACACTCTCAAGGCTCGCTTACACGCAAAACATAAATACCCACGAAAGCAGCAGATTGGACAGCCGTCGCCGTAGCTCAGTTGGTAAGAGCACCGGACGCGATATTCGGAGGTCGTGGGTTGGGATCCCACCGGCGGCATGATTGTATTTCTTGCTGCTTTATAAGTAATTTTCTTTAAAGAAAACTAATTGATTGGCACTAGATATAAAAAAAATAGAAACATTCCCCCATGCACCTTGGTTTCGGTGACTGTTGGCTTCCTTAATATATATATATAAACTTAGGACGGGAGCCAACAGTCACCGATAGTCACTCTCATACCATTATATATATATATATATATATATATATATATATATATATATATATATATATTATATATATATATATATATATATATATATATATATATATATATATATATATATAATGGTATGAGAGTGCTTATTAAATGGGAAGAAATGTATCAGGGGCCTATAGAGATACGGCGGGGGCTTTCGGCAATGATGTCCTTTGCGTCCTTTGTTGTTCATGTTGTACCTACAAGGGTTAAAAATAAAACTAGAGAGGAGCGGACGAGGCTTCAATCTAAAGAGAATGAATTAAACAGTCATTACCGGTGTTAATGTACCCGGATTATATTGTGTTAATGGCTGACAACAAGGAACATTTGCAGGAGTTGACAGACATTTGTGGTACAGAGGGAGATAGATTAGGTTTCAAGATCAGTAAGGACAAATATTCAGTCATGATATTTAATGATGAGGGCGGCGAGCATAGAATACAGGATTTCATGCACTGAAGAAGGATGGAAAGTTGGGCTAATTGGTAACAGTTCATGGTGGGTGGAACAGCGCGAACAGACGAAAGACGAGAAGAGAAGACAGAGACAGGCGCTGACTCGCAAATAATGATTTTATTAATAACAACGTACAATTTATATTAAAAAACACGTGTCCCCTGGTCATCAAAACAAAGATATTGTTTCTCCATAAAGAAAAAACAACCAGGGAAATAATGGAGGCATATTTCATTCGGAAAACACAAGCGGACTGCGTGAGCCAGCCTTCCTTGATTCTTGTCGATAAGGAGTTTTCTTTTTTGGATAATACTTGATGTAACCATTGAATTCAGCGAGATAACCTTTGAAAAGTGCCAATGCAATTGCTATGTGCCTCATATATCACGTGTTTTTTTTAATACAACATGTATGTTCTTCTTAATAAAATCATTTGTTGCGAGTCGGAGCATGTCTGTGTCTTCACTTCTCGTCTTTCGTCTGTTCGCGCTGTTCCACCCACCATGAACAGGATTTCATGTTAGAGGTAGCGGATGAGTACAAGTATCTTGGGGTGCGGATAAATAACGGTGCTGAGTGTCTGACAGAGCATGAAAATAGTGCATTGAATAAAGCTACTAGGAATGAAGCTGCCATGAAAAATAATGCAGTGTGAAATTACAAAAGGTATGAAGTGGAAAGAGGGATCTGGAAAGGGGGGACGGTTCCTAGTCTGACTTTCCGCTATGCGGCCTTGTGCATGAGGCCAGATGTTCAAGCAAGGATAAAATCAACGAACGCGGCATAGGGAGGCTAGCTTTGGGAGCAGATGGTAATGCACTAATTCAGGGGGTACCGGGTGATATGGGATGCGCGTCGTTGGAGAGCAGGGAAGCTAACAGTAATATAGCATTTGAGGAGTGATGGAGAAAAATAAGGGAAATGCAATGGGCTAGGAAGGTTTTCAGATACCTGTACGTAAGGAATGCTGACACGAAATGAAGAAAGTGAACTATAAAATAGACAAGCAAATATCTTGAGAGAGTACGCGGGCAAATAAGCAATTATTTTCTAAGAAAAAGGTTAAAGAAACAAAGAGGGCTGTGTGGAAAACAGGCATCCTGAAGAAATCGGCACTTTGATCATATAGAATCTTTAAGCAGGAAATTGCCAAAGAATATATCTATGATAATTGCAGGGGAAGCTCTTTGTTGTTTGAGGCCAGGAAGGGAGTTTTGCGGACTGAGACTTATAGAGTCAGGTACCACGAGATAGACACGTTGTGCGCTGCGTGTGGAGAGGAGGAGGAAACGGTTGAACACTTGATACTTTTCTGTAAAGGGCTTCACCCTGCAGTGGAAAGCAGCGGGGATGATTTATTAAAAGCACTGCGGTTTAAGGACAGTGAAGTAAAAGTAGATTTTAAGCGGATAGAACTAACCTAACGACGGTTATCTGAATTGTGTCTAAAATCAAGACAAAATGAAAATTTCACAAGTGATGTTCGCTTTAAAGGGTTAAGGCAGAACCATGGGTAACGCTCGACCGCCGCCCGACTTAAAGGGTTCAGCCTTACCCATCCGTAAAGCTTTGTAGGGGGCTAGTTGGTTGTACATACTGAGACTGGGGAGCGCTACCATCAAGACAATGGGGCAACACCACATAAGAACACCACGATACACGAGCGCTCGTTTATCGTGGTGTTCTTATGTGGTGTTGCCCCTTGTCTTGATTATAGCGCTCCTCAGTCCCAGTATTTACCCATCCATTAATCTATCCACCCATCCAGCCATCCATCCTTTCAGGGTGACTGGAGTGGTAACGGAAATGCCACGGAAGCGCAGGGGCATGAAGGCGAATGAAGCTCCTTGCCCTGTTTTTTTGTCGAAGCGATTCTGTCGCTGGCTAAGAAAGCGCAGACGAGCTTTGTAGAGGATGAGACGCCTTTAATTCAAACCATGTGATCCGCTAACCGCTTGAAACCATACGATGCAAAGGAAGGCAGGGAACGAAACAAGAACTTACAAGCGCCTCTTTTCGGTCCTTCTTTTTGCATTACTTCGTGCTGCAAGTTTTTGACATGACTGGCTAACTAATTGGCTTCCAGTATCGAAATTTCAGCTATACAGTCCGTTGGTTGCAGTTGTTTAAAAGCTGAAATTTTGTGCTCCGCGCACTAACGATACTGGGAAGTGTACATTTTAATGTTGCCTGATACGGCATCAGATTCCATGCACTTCTATTACGAGGTTATACTTGCGCTGTGCCAGGTAAATTCTCATGCCTGTTGGCTATACGAATCCAGCGCCGACAACCTTGTGAACAAAATATTTTTCAGAAGTTCACTCTCCTGACGCGTGCGGACTCTATGCCATAAAACAAAGTAATGACCCACGTCCGGCACTAAAGCACTGCTTTACCCTCACCCTGTTTGCAAAATTCATTACTACGATAACGAGCGTAAAAATACCAAACAGTTCGTAAAACTTAAGTACACATAGGGTTCCGAAATATTAAAATTTTTCTTGAGCACCGTGGTCAAATCTTCTTTAACTCTTCAGATTCAAACCAGATCTCTAAAACTCATATTTGAAGCCTTGCCAGCTAGTGCTTCCTTTTTTGCATTCTTGACGCCATGTCGTGAGAGTGCATGGTAATTTCTAGCGACGACACGTTCCACGGCCTTCAGCACTGGTCGTACAGGATTGAGATCCTTAACTGATGCCGTAAAATTCCGAACCAAGGAACGCTGCATCTTGTTGCGGTATGGGGGCAAACTCATCGAGATAATGCCAGTAAAAGTAATCTTGTGCGACGTACTCACTTCATTCGACTGCTTCATTCGAATCAGTCACTTTATCTCCGATCCACTGCGCCAAGCTTCGAAGTACTTTCAATTGTTTGTACTTAGGAGAACTGTGCAGGCTCTATTCACCTAACACCGCACGATTTATGTAACGGGGCACTACACAAACGATCCACATCCATTGCGGGAAGGGTAACTGCTTGTACTGCGAACGCTCATCGCCGGACGACCCCTTCGGAAAAAAAACGCGTGTAATGCTACTAGTGCTGAAAAGTGGGAATAAGGGGCGCTGCTGGGAAATCTAATATTATTATATTATTATCCTTAATTTCCAGTTTTATTGTCCAGTCATGTAAAGTCAGGAAACAGTTATATTTAAATTGTTGAGCTCGCTCAAAGTAACTCTGAACGTGTTTTTCTTGGTTAGCAGTAGATACCACTTTTCTCAAGACTCTGTCGATGTCGGCGTCCTCAAGCCCAGCGCTGGACACCCATTTGTGTAAATGAAGCTGCGAGGCAAAAGTGCAAAAATATGAACGAAACAATGAGCCATTGGATTAGTAAATGAAGAGAAGCTATGTTCCAACGACCTACTAGATTAGGTAACAGAACTGTACTTTACGTGCCAACGATCCCCTTGATTAGGTAGCTGAAGGGTGCCTTAAGTGCAAACAGCCACTACAATAAGAAGTTGAACGGTACGTTACGTCCGGCGTATGTATGTTAGTATCCCAAGTGGGCCAAGGCCTAGAGGTGACAAATTATGCATATTATGCAAATTACAGCAGTTATGCCATAAATGAAACACAAGTAAGCTTTCTCTAGAAAACAAGACGTGCCAACTCGGCTCAAAAACTGTGTTGCCTTTATCCGTATGCAGTCAACTGATATGGACAGTGTAATCAATAATATAGACAACAACATAATCTGGACAACTGCAGAAGATGATCCAACCTAAAAACATACGGCTTACGTGAAAAGGGCGGAGAAATAGCGGCAATCTTCAGAGCAATGTCAACAAAAATTTAACCCACGGCACTGTACCTACAGTCCGGTTTTTTATTGAGAAATTCACGTTTTCTGCAGGCCAGGACTCTATAAAACACAAGTCATTTTTAAGCTCCTTGATACAGGCCAGAAACCGCAATATTCATAATCTGTTCCAAGCTAAAGGGAGGAGACTGCTTGTATGGCGAAGGTGTTACCTCTATAACACGAGAACTGCATAAAACGTTCTGGAAAAAATTAATTCACACCTTTCAGCCGCCTCTTCACAGCTAGGGCACCATATAATATGGTCGAGCTATCCGCAAAAAACTGATCACCACGAAAACGTTTTACAAGAGCACGAACCCGGTGTATAAGGCATCACTTAAACATGGCTGGCGACATATGTATCGAACTATTACATGGGTTCTCTAACTATTAAATAATAGGAAAAGATATCCGAAGACGTGGTGGTAGCATTTTTTGCTGATAATGCAGCAGTTGTCTTTCATCATCCTTCCAGATGTAGAAAACGCTCAGCTCATGCTTTATACGCTAGAAAACATTGGTGATTATGTCGACGTATGTTGTGTTTAATGAACCTTCATTCTGGGCACAATTCATAAATAATATTAAGAGCTCAGGGAAGGAAACTTTCGCAGCCTAAATTCTCGAGTAATGCTCATGGGTGGTTTTAACTCCTTACCGCATTGCATGCCATATAGAATGTGGAGCACATTTCTAGTACTAAATATATTTGAACGGCGAGAGAGGCAATCTTGCTTATTTAATATCACAGTGTGCACTGCCTGGAAGCCATGCACGCAGTAACCTATTTTTCGGGAGAACTTATTCAGTGGTTTTCTTTGGAAATCTGCATGGCTGTCGTGCAGTGCGTTTCTTAAGGAAGGTCGGCAAGTAGACAAAACGTTTTCCGCATTCAAACTGATGGTAGCGTTTCTAAAAAGTCATTATCTGATAAGACAGCCCATTGACTTTCTTTTCTGGCATCTCGAGTGCGACTGTCCTTAATGGGACACATAGGAGAAATATAACTTGGCTTGTATCTGTAGAATTCAAGCTCCTAAACACAAAAACAGCGCACTTTCTAAAAACAAAGCTCGTTTAAGGTAGAAAACAGCAAGGACCAAAGTAAAGGTATCGCCACCAGAGGCCAATATTGCAAATACAAGCGTGAGAATGAAAAACCAGAAAAGAACTCACAGATCTCTGAGGCTGACAAATGCTGCATAGAGGTTACGTGTTTAATCAATATAGAAGTATCTAGGTTTTGTTTTGAAAGCACCAGTGCACTTTTATCATACTAGGATGTCCAAAAAAAGAGAAAATGAGTGTTGGAAGTCAAATAAAAGCCGCAATTGGCGGCGTAACAGGTGCCCAGCAGGATTTCGGTATATGTTGTGTTGCTTACGGCTCTGAGTTCCGCGTGCCCGCAAGGGCGGAGGAACACAGGACCTCCATGTGCTTCTCTAAGTGCACCTCGGAAGGAGTTCGTCCAACTTGACGCAACTGCGACAAGGAAAGAGAGCTGTTCACAACCAATGATCAATGCGCCTCCGCGTTAGCAAACAGACCAGTCGCATTGTTCGCTTTTTCAACGTTACAAGACGCTGGGCTGCATAACCAGCCATATCAGGATAATTATTACGTAATTTAAATATGCCCGCACGCACATGTCCGCACACATCAGTCGTGATCGGACGGCGAAGCTGCCGATTCCTCGGCTCAATAACCGTCACGCCAGACCCACCACGTCAGCCCTCAAAAGCATCGTGCGCTGTGTGTGGTTGAGGTCGCTAAACGCAGGCCCCCGTTCTTTGCGACAACTTTGTCGGAATTCGGAACGGGATCCATCGTAAGGTTGTTACATACGTAAACGAAGCGACGATACGCTAATAGAGGCATTAAAAATCCGCCCGGCAGTAGCTTTAATTTCGGCTGCTGTTTGGTGGGAGCGCAGCGCTCGCCGACGGCAATCACGGAGTCCTAGATTTCGTTCCTGCCACATTATGTTAATTTTGTCTTATTTCGTCATAAGTGAGTCCCGAGTTTGAATCGTAGCGACGGGACAAAATTTTTGAACTTCCAATCCAAATCTCTTCGCAATAAATGCACCTTTCTCTGCCAAACAAGCGGTATCAAAACCACAAAATGCCGAACCATTGTATTTTACTAAAAAAATTGATAGTATTGCCCTCGGTGTCCCTTTAAGACTGCATTATAAAAGGGGTACTTGCTTTCATATGTCATTGATACAGCATGCATTCATGGGTAAATTTTTCCCTGGAATTTCATAAATTCAGCCGTAGAAACTATATTCCTGGCAGAGGAGTAATTTTTCATTCATTTTAGCTTTAAAAATACGTACCCTTCTTAGTTACTCCTCCTAAATAAAACGGTGATAGGAGCTGGTGCAATTTATTAACGAACGGAGAGTGAGGCCCCATATCCATTCGGCAGGTGCTGAGAAAAGTGGCGCTATTATATTTAGGACGACGAAGAAGGCAGGAAGCCGAAGCTTGGGTCAAAATGTGACAATCTTTCGACAGATGTGTTTTCCGAATGGTTGCAGAAAATCAACGGTAAGGGACTCAGAAAAAATTGGAGGACGCTCAAGCTTCGCCTTTAAGAGCAGGACGCGACAGCATGTTGCAGCATTGCCAAGGAATCCACGGAACGCCATCGTCCTTCGGTGCGACCGCTTGCCCGGACAATTTAAAGGAAGGAAACATTTTGGTGGACACCCGAACCACGCCATAAGGTAAGGAAAATTAAAATAAAATTTAAGGTAAGGAAAAGACGCGTGTCTCACATATCTCGGAAGGCGCCGAACCGAGCCGTAAGGGACAGAAAATCCCTTCCCTTATGGCGCGGTTGGGCGTCCACCGAGATGCGCCATGTTTTGCTCACGGCCAGAGGCGCCGACGACATCGGCTTTTCTGCGACACGAGCTCCTAAACACTGTGGCGTTAATACATGTTCTGTACTTAAAGGCGCTGGGATTGATGGCTTCAAGAAAATTTCTGGACGCCGAAACGCTTCCAGTCAAGATATGATAAGTGTTCACAACACAATTTATTGTGAACTAAACAATTTATTTGAGAGAAAACTGACACCAACCAAGATTTTTTAACTTTACCAAAACATTTTAAGACCAACTCGGTTCCTACTTTAGGGTTGAATAAAATGTGCCAGCGGCAGCAGCGTGTTTCTGCCTTCGCTCTCCCTTTAATAGCACGTGGCGCTGTCCCTAACGTACGCGGAGGGGAGCGTTCCTGGAGTCCTATTTATTGCCGCCTTTGTGACGATTTTTTGTGTGGCCTAGTCCACACTCCGGAAGTTAAGAAGATTGTATCCCAGGCTGAACGACGACTGGTGCACACAAGGATACATCAATTTGCTATGAAATCCTGAGGCGGAGGGAGCTGGACCTTTTCTTCTTGCGCCGACAACTTCTACATCGACTCGCGGATGTCTTCGACTCACTGAAGGCATTCGCGGAAAGTGTTTCCTCCAGAAAAGCAGAAAAACAAAAGTCATCTCACGCCGCAAAAATCTGCAGGTTGCGAAAGGAGAAAGACAAGGCAAGTAGAGCACCTTGTGACAACTCAAGCTTTGTCACCAACATATCATCGAGATCCCTGTCTGCAAACGGAACTTCTGCCTTTACGAAAGGCCACCGGTTCGCCACCACGTCAGCGAAGCCAACTCTCGCACAACTAGTGGCAACTGTGGAGGACGGTATCAAGCATGTTGAATCTCCTACCCGCGGAGAAGTTCGGCTCAAAGCTATCTGGGTTCTGTCCAAGATTCTCGGCTTCCAGCCGCAGAGCATCTCGAAAGGAGAAATATCAGCTCTCCGAGACCTTCGCAGTGACCAAAACATCGTCATTCTCCCGGCGACGAAGGAAGCGCAACAGTGGTTATCGACCGACAGGATTACGAGGTAAAAGCCGAAACACTCCTCTACGCACAGATTACGAAAAATTAAGATAGGATCCAACCTCGTGACTTCCGACTAGAATGAACAAACTTTTAGCATCCACCTTCAAACACCACCCGGAATCAAAAGACCTCTACTTACGCTTGATCTACTGGGACGGCTCAGCACCGGCATGCTATGGATTGCCAAAAAATCATAAACCTGGCGTGCCGCTGCGCCCCATCGTCGACTTCACCACCTCACCGCCGAAGACACTCTGGGCCTACCTCTACCGAGTCCTACTGTCGCTGGCAGGCAACAAATCAACGCACATGCGCAACTCCAGCCACCTCGTAGAACGTCTTTCCCTCGTACAACTGGAAGCGGACGAGTGCATGGTGTAATTCGACGCGATCTCGCTCTTTACCAGCGTTCCTGTGCCCTTTGCCGTTTCCGCAGCGAAGGAAGCCCTCGAAGCGGACGCTGACCTAGGTACCAGAACGAGCCTGAACCCAGAACAACTCTGCCGGTATGTCAGGTCGTGAGACACTTGCCACAGGACGTGCCCGAAAGGCAAAGGAGGGAGGGCTCCGTTGGGACGCATGCTTCTTATCGACACTCCGTTTGATCTGGTTGCTGTCGATATTGTATTTCCGCGGTCGCCCACATCGGTGAAAGGGAATAGATATATTTTCATTCTCGTCGATTTTGGCATGCGGTATTCCGTACGCCGTGGCTCTGCCAAAGCGAGATTCAGCGACCGTGGCAGGTTTTGTGGAGATGTTTTCACGACTAGGTTTTCCGAGAGAGATCCTTTGTGACCAGGGCGTCTGTTTCACTTCGGAAATGATGAGAGAGCTCAATGATCACTCGGCGGTAAAACATCTCAGCACAACTGCTTACCATCCAATGAGCAAGGGGATGGTGGAGAAATTTAACGGCACACTCCAGCAGATGATGCGGAAGCTCACTCAGGAGCAACCCAAAACATGGGATGGTTATATCGCTCCGCTTCAGTTCGAATACAGAGAGCTGCCGCAGGTGAGTCTGCGGTGTTCTCCATTTGAGTTGATATTTGGACGTCACCTGCGAGAACCCCTCGCAGTTCTCAGAGGAGTCTGGACCAGAAAAGAGCTGGGTGAAGAAACGAAGACGACTTATGGTTATGTTCTCGATCTAAGAAAACATCTCGGGCAAACAGTGAGAGCGGCACATCAAAATTTGTTGCGTGCGCAACAGTCTCACAAGAAATACTATTACAGGAACAGCAAGAAGCGGCATTTAAAGGTTGGACACCGTGCCCTCATTCTCCTCCCGAGCAGCCACAATAAACTGCTAATGCAGTGGAAGGGTTCATTTTAGGTTTGTCGAAAAAAGAACAACGTGGTTATTGGATCGACTTCGGCCACACTAAGAAGCTATTCCACATCAATATGCTGAAAAGATACGAAGATCGTGCGTCCCAAGAGACCGTGCAGCGGTAATTTTCGTCGTAATCGAAGAAGGCGACTCAGAAGAACAATTGTCTATTCTTAGCACGGACGACGGTAAAGGAACTGAGGCCGTGCAAGATCTCCACCAAGCTCGATGATGACAAACAGCAGGAGATTCTGGGCTTACTTGACACGTATGCAGAATTTTGCCGAGATTCCCAAGGAGACTAATCTAGTGGAGTGTAAACTCAGGCTTTCGACTTCTAAAGTTGTGAATACCCCGCAATGCCCGTTGCCTTTAGCCATGAAGGATGTGATCGAAAAGAAGATAGACGAGACGATCAAATTAGGGGGCATTGAGTGTTCCAAACCTCCATTGAACTTCCCTCTCGTTCTGATTAAAAAGAAAGACATCTATCGGACTTGCATCGACTTTCGACGCATCAATAATGTTCTTGTGTCTTGCAGAGCCCATTCTAAGGAGATATGTAATATTTACCGGGGTTGGAACCAAAGTCTACTTTTCAAATTTTGACCTTGCTAAAGGCTACTGGCAAGTACCCTTTGAGGAAGCTTCGAGACCGAAACCAGCGTGCGCTACCCTGTCCGGTCACTATCAGGTCCTCTATATGCCCTTCGGCACTAAGACAGCATCGGCTATATTTATGCGCCAGATGCACATTCTATTACAGGGCATTGACAATGTCGTTCATTACATTGATGATGTTCTCGTAGTTACCTCTACCTGGGAAGAACATCTTTGGACTTTAAGCCGGCTATTTAGCAGGGTGCGCGAGGCCGGCCTCACGAATAAACCGCAGAAGAGTGAAATCGGATCCACTAACATCTCACTTCTTGAACACCAGCTTTAAGGACCATCCGAGCATTAGACACGTTGGGGCAGAAGCTTGTCAACGTACTGTTTCCAAAGACGAAGACGTAATTACGTTCCTTCTTACGGCTTGCCGGATACTATCACCATTTCATCCCTGGCTACGCCCACATAGTCCAACCGCTCGTGGAGCTAACACGCAAAAATAAACACAACCTTTTCTCTTGGGCATCACAGCGGCAAGCCGCTTTTGACGAACTCAAGAACGCATTAACTTCCAGGCCCACTTTAAGAGCTCCATTTCTCAGTAAGCAGTTCGTGCTTCGCACAGATGCTTTCGAGGTCAGCGTAGGCGCCGTTCTCCTGCAGGAGCATGATGGAATCCTCCACCCGGTGTCATATCCGTGTCGACAGTTGTTACCGCGCTAATCTCGCTACTCAGCGATTGAACGCGGGTGTTTGGCGATAGTCTGGGAAGTTGACAAATTCCACATTTTCTTGTGCGGCACTTTCCTCATAATTCCAACTGACCACCAACCCTTGCAGTATTTAACAAATGCAAACATGTGAACAGCAGGGTACTGCATTTGAGCTTAACATTACAGGAGTATACCTTTCGTGTAGCGTGCATCAAGGGCTCCGTAAACGTAGGCGCCGATTGCATGAGTCGTTTGTGAATTGCCGGAGGGTAATGCCCAATGTTCATTGCTGCAATCCGGTGTGTTTGCAATGGTTACCTGTGCAAATGTAGTTTAAGAGTGTGTATATAAGTCGCATATTTTTCTTTGTTTTCCGGTTATGCTTTGCTCAATGTGTAAATTGTGAAGAAGATGATGACCTAGACAAAGCAGATGACTCGCGAAAACGAAGAAGACGGCCCTGCGTGTCAGCCGTATTGCAATCGCCACGTGTGTCTGTGCCCGACCTGGTTGCCCTGGGATTGTTCTCACCGCTGCTTTCTTCCTTCCAGCTCTTTTAAATAAACCCCCGCCTTACATTTGGTGGAGGTGCTGGTTAAAGGCCCTGGAATTGCGCAACCATACTCTCCCGCCACCTGCGATGCCTCACGACGTTCAACATCAAGCCGTGCAAGTGGGCCCAGCTGTTACCGGCGCCGGCTCCCTTCGCCAACGGGACCCGGCCATCTTCAGTGGGACCGATGAGCAGGATGTCGAAGATTGGCTCACGTTTTAAGAGAGGGTGAGCCTTTACAACAAGTGGGACGATGCCACCAAACTAAATAACGTATTTTTTTATCTCACCGGCGTGGCTAACCTGTGGAATCGGAACCACGAGCTGAACATCCGCAACTGGTCTGCTTTCATGACAACCTTCTCCGAAGTGTTTGGTCGTCCTGCTGTTCGGAAACTCCGCGCCGAACAACGCTTGTGTGAACGGTCTCAGCAGTTCGGCGAAAGCTTTACCAGTTACATAGAAGACGTCAATGACCTATGCAAGCGTGTCAACCTCGAAGTGTCAGAAGCTGACAAGATTAAACACATTTTGAAGGGTGTTGACGACGACGCCTTTCAGATGCTGGTAGCGCGTGACTTGAGCACCGTTGCTGAATTCGTCGCCCTCTGCCAAAGCTTCGAGGAGCTGCGGAAGCAGAGACTCCTGACTCGACAGCACCCTCGACAGGTTGAGTTGCTTGCTGGACTGACACCAGCACCTGACACCTCATCGCTGCTGCAACAAATCAAAGACTTTGTTCGGCAAGAAGTGGCGCGTCAGCTTTCTCTTCTACCGAAGCCTACAGGGGAAGCTCCAGATTTGGCTCCGGCCCTTCGACACGCCATCCAAGAGCAGGTTGGCGAGGCTCTTCCACCCGCCCATCCGCCACCACCTGTCGCCGCTCCACTGACATATGCCGACGTTGTCGCCCAGACGCCGCCCCCTATGGCCGCTCCGCTGACAATCGCGGACGTCGTCGCCAGACCTCGACCGCCCACCTATGCTTTGCCTCCAACAGCTGCGCGAGCGGTGGGTCCTTCTCTTCGGCCGGCTCCGCAAGTCAGTAATGTCTGGCGCACCATCGACAACCGGCCTATCTGCTACAATTGAGGCTTGCCTGGTCATGTAGCCCGGCTTTGCCGCCGCCGTCTCCCAGTCTACGCGCCACCTCCTCCAGCTCCCGCATACTGGCCGGCCACGAGTCAGTATTCAGGATCTGCTGAGCCGCCGTCTAGTCGTCCTTTTTCTCCTGACCGTTCAACCCTTTCTAGACGCCATGCACCTTTACCGAGGCGCGGCTCCGTTTCTCGTATGCGACGTCGCCCCAATCTCCCTCAGGAGGAAAACTAGGTGCCGCAGTTCCTGAGGTGAGAACTGCGTCCCCGTCGTACTTTCAAAAACCTCACATACCCCTGCTAATCTGATCGAAATTTCTATCCAGGGAATTACTGTCCTGGCCCTTGTGGACACTGGTGCTGCGATTTCTGTTATGAACGAAAAGTTTTGTAGTTCGTTGAAGAAGGTAAAGACGCCGATTGCTGGACTGTCGCTGCGTACGGCCAGCGCTGAGCACATCAAGCCGTCCGCAACGTGTACCACTCGAGTTGTGATTCAGGACTCCCTCTACACGATAGAGATTCGTCGTGCTGCCTTCCTGTTCCCATCCTGTTATTCTGGGCTGGTATTTCCTTTCCTCCCATGAAGCTATCATCGACTGTGCTCGAGCGGAATTCGGGTTCTCTTCTCTGCCCAATCCTTTTCTGGACGCTACTCCTCCTGTTGCCTGTGTTAAAGCCCTCGCCGCCGAAGACATCGACATTCACCCGTGCTCTTCCGTTCTTGTACACTTGTCTTGCGACTCTATCGGTGACGACACTGTTCTTTTTACTCCAGGCCATACTTTTCTGCACCGCAAGTGTCTTCCTCTGCCATACGCCGTACTGAGTGTGTCCGCTGGCCTTTCGATACTTTTGGTTTCTAACCCGTTTTCCTGCCCTACCGCTCTGCGCCTTGGTGAATGCCTCGGCAGTGTGCAGCCCATCGCATCTCTGCTCATCCGCGAGGAGACCGACGATACACCGCTTCTCGCAATGAACGCGCTCAGTCCTCCTGCCTCTACGCCAGATCGCTCTTCTACCGAATTGTTCTTGCGCTCCATCGACGCCGATCTTCCTCCGCCGCAAAGAACACAGCTTCTCGCCCTCCTTCATCAATTTCGCTCTTCCTTAGACGCTCACCAAACTTGCTTGGGCCGAACTTCTACCGTCACCCATCGCATCGACACTGGTGCCAACGCACCACTGCGGCAGCGCCCCTATCGTGTCTCTCCAACCGAGCGCCAGACTGTTACAGAGCAAGTCGACAAAACGGCGTCATTCAGCCCTCAAGTAGCCCTTGAGCATCGCCTGTTGTCCTTGTGAAAAAGAAAGATGGATCCATACGCTCCTGTGTCGATTACCGCCACCTTAATAAGATAACGCGCAAGGCTGTCTATCCGCTCCCCCGCATAGATGACGCTCTGGACTCATTGCAAGGGGCCGAGCTCTTTTCCTCCCTCGATTTACGTTCTGGGTACTGGCAGGTCCCCATGGAAGCTGCCGACCGTCCTAAAACTGATTTTGTGACCCCCGACGGATGATGGACACCATTTTGCGTGGACTCAAGTGGAAAATGTGTCTATGCTATCTCGACGACATTGTCTTTTCCCCGACTTTGAAACCCATCTATCCCGCCTGCTGAGGTTTCCACTGAGTTGAATGCTTTCTCGTAATCAATCAAGTGGATACCTCAGCAGTCATTGCGTAATCCGGGGGTAGAAGAGCCTTATGTCAAAATACTGGAAGATATATATAGCAACTGCACAGCTACTATAGTCCTCCATAAAGTCAGCAACAAAATTCCAATAAGGAAGGGCGTCAGGCAAGGAGACACGATCTCACCAATGCTGTTCACCGCATGTTTACAGGAGGTATTTAGAGGCCTGAATTGGGAACAGTTGGGAATAAGAATAAATGGAGAATACCTAAATATTCTGCGATTTGCTGATGAAATTGCCTTGCTGAGTCACTCAGGAGGTGAACTGCAAATCATGATCAATGAGTTAGACAGGCAGAGCAGATCGATGGGTCTAAAAATTAACATGCAGAAAACCAAGGTAATGTTCAACAGCCTAGCAAGGGAACAACAGTTCACAATTGGCAGCGAGAGCCTAGAAGTTGTGACAGAATACGTCTACTTACGGCAGGTAGTGACAGCTGATCCGGTTCATGAGAGGGAGATAACTAGAAGGATAAGAATGGGGTGGAGCGCATATGGAAAATTCTCGCAGATCATGAGTGGCAGTTTACCAATTTCCCTCAAGAGGAAAGTGTACAACAGCTTAATCTTACCGGTACTCACCTACAGGGCAGAAACGTGGAGGCTAACGAAAAGTGTTCAGCTTAAGTTATGGACAACGCAGCGGGCCATGGAAAGAAAATTGATAGGTGTAACGTTAAGAGACCGGAAGCGGACAGAGTGGGTGAGGGAACAAACACGGGTTAATGACATCCTAGTCGAAATCAAGAGAAAGAAATGGGCTTTGGCAGGGCATGTAATGCGAAGGCAAGATAACCGCTGGTCCTTAAGAGTAACGGAGTGGATTCCAAGAGAAAGTAAGCGCAGCAGGGGCCGGCAGAAGGTTATGTGGGCGGAGGACATTAAGAAGTTTGCAGGCAAAGGGTGGATGCAGCTGGCAAAGGATAGGGTTAATTGGAGAGACATGGGAGAGGCCTTTGCCCTGCAGTGGGTGTAGTAAGGCTGATGATGATGATGATGATGATGATGATGATGATATCCCGCCTGAAGCACGTTTGGACCTGCCTCTCTGACGCTGGCCTGCAGCTCAACTTGAAGAAATGCCGTTTTGCTGCGCGTCAGCTGACAATTTTAGGACACGTTGTCTCTAAGCAAGGCGTTCGTCCCGACCCAGCTAAACTTCGCGCTGTCGCAGACTTTCCCAAACCCACTTCCATCAAAGACTTGCGCAGCTTCTTAGGTCTGTGCTCTTACTTTCGGAGGTTTATTCGCAACTTTGCTTCGATTGCTGCACCTTTAACACAACTGTCCGGCAGTTCGACTTATCGATGTCGTCTCCGGCGTTCGACGATGCGTATAACACCTAGCGCCGCCTCCTCACAGCGCCGCCCATACTGCGCCATTTCGACACGACCGCTCCTACCGAGGTCCACACGGACGCCAGTGGTGTCGGCCTCGGCGCCGTACTCGCCCAATGCATGTGTGGTTTTGATGAATATGTTGTTACCTACGGAAGCCGTACACTTACGAAGGCGGAAACTAATTACTCCGTCAGTGAAAAGAGTGGCCATCGTATGAACCCTTGCCAAATTCCGCCCGTACCTCTATGGCCGCTCTTTTGGCATTGTGACGGACCATCATGCGCTTTGTTGGCTTTCTTCCTTTAAAGACCCATTCGGCCGCCGTGCCAGGTGGCCTCTTCGTCTGCAAGAATATGACATCCGAGTGGTCTATCGTTCCGGCCGCAAGCATCAAGACGCTGATGCCCTGTCCCGCTGCCCACTTCCAGCCGAGATTGCCAGCCTTCCCACCTCTGACGTCTCCCCGTCGTCCCTTCACATCAGCGACATGCCCTCAGCGCAACGTACTGACCCCTGGATCGCTTCTCTACTCGACTTTCTCTCCAACCCCACGGCTGCTTCTTCATCCCGTGCTCTCCGCCGCTATGCTTCCCACTTCGTGATTCGCGATAACCTCCTCTATCTCCGAAACTACAGCACCGACGGACGCAAGTGGTTACTCGTTATTCCTCGCCACCTGCGCACGAACATATCCGCCTATTTCCACGCTGACCCACAATCCGGTCACGCGGGAGTTTTCAAGACATACACCCGCATACGGCTGCGCTATTACTGGCGCGGCATGTACACCTTCGTAGTTAAATACTTACGCGCCTGTCTCGTTTGTCTACGTCGCAAGCCATCTCCTCATCGTTCTGCTGGAGAGTTGCAGCCACTCCTTTGCCCACCACGCCCTTCCGACCTTATCGGCCTTGATTTCTACGGCCCGCTTCCGTACACTGCGGCCGGCAACCGTTGGGCTATCGGTGCGGTTGATCATCTCACGAGATATGCCGAAACCGCCACCCTTCCGCTTGCCACAGCGACAGATGTTGCCTCTTCCTTTTGAAAGGTTCCGTCCTTCGGCACGGTGCACCTAGTGAACTGCTTAAAGACCGCGAACGCGCCTTTTTGTGCGACGTCGTCACCGCTCTGCTCCGCCAGTGCAACATAATCAATCGTACCACCTCCGCCTATCATCCGCAGAGCAACGGCCTCACCGAGCGATTTAACCGCACCCTCGAGGACATGCTCTCTATGTATGTCGCATCCAACCACTAGGATTGCGATCTAACCCTCTATTATGTGCCTTTCGCCTACTTAACCGCCCAGCAGTCTACAACTGGCTTCTCTCCCTTCTTTCTTCTTTACGGCCGTCATCCATCTGCTACAATAGACGCCATTCTGCCTTACCAACCTGACGCCTCCGAATATACCCCTGTTTCTGAAGCCGCGCAACACGCATAAGATTGTCGCCAAATCGCCCAGCCACTCACAACTGACGCCCAGTATCGCCAGAAATTCCGCCACGACAACGCTTACACCACATCGCACTTCTCTCCTGGTGCGCTTGTGTGGCTCTGGATACCATCAAGTACTCCTGGACTCTCCTAGAAATTTCTCGCCAGGTATCACGGCCCCTACTGTGTCCTGGAGCGCACATCTCCAGCTAATTACGTCGTCGAACCCCTCACGCCATCTCCCGATCTCCGCCCCCGCGGCCGCGAGACAGTTCACATCCAGCGTCTCAAGCCTTACTGCAACCCCTCCATATTGCAGTCGCCGTAAGTCGCCAGGACGGCTCCTCTTCGCCCCGGGGACGGCTCCTCTTCGCTGCTCTCTTCCTTCCAGCTCTTTTAAATAAACCCCCGCCTTACAAAATATTCACCTTTATGATGCAGACGAGTTTAAAGCTGTGGGTACCAGCTTCAAGATCCCGCTCCGTTTTCCTCTTGACACGGGAAGCCAGCGGACTTTTATTTGCCGAGACGTGGCACGTTCTTCGAAGCTGTAAGTTGAAGGGATCGAAACCCTGAACATTTTCACCTTCGTTCGCTCTCGCTATCCGAACGCCCTCAACTGTAACACAGTCACCGTGACCCTGAAGAGCCGCCATACGTTTGGAAATTTTCAGTTGCTTCCTTGTAAATCCCGCAAATACGCTCGGTGGCAACTCCCGCACTCAGCACTGACATCTTCGCCATGATGACATTCCGGAGCATTGCAGTGGCGGATGCCTCTCTGGAAAGCACTGTCACGAAGAACGTGTTCGGAGCCGACTCCTATGGGACAATAGTGACAGGGAGCTTCTGCAGGCTAACTCCCGATCTCACTGCCACCGAAACCCCCTTTAGATGGACGGGTCAAGGTGTCCATGGTGCTAGTCATCAACGGCAGCTTTCCCATTAGAGCTCCACTGAACTCTTCTTTATTGCAGAGGAAGCGTCTGCAGACGACCCTGTCAGCCTGGCTAGAGCCGATATGTGGCGCCTCGAAGCCATTGGCATTAGCGATGCTGCTGAATCCGCGCTGTACATAATGTCAGATCTCGCGATGGAGCAGCTTAAAGACAGCGCTCGGAAATGGCACGACAAGTATAAAGTACCTCTCCTCATTCAGCCACGTGGCATTGACCGGTGTTGTGATATCTCTGGTCTCGCAGAGAAGATGCTCACACAACTTCGTCGCTTTCGCAGTCAGCCGCACATGTTGTCCGAGTATGATCGTACCATGAGAGCTTATTTTGACAACGGTGACGCTGAACATGTCGAAGGGGACAACTGCCCGAGCAGAAACATTTATTATATTCCGCGGCACGGCGCAATGTGTCGCGATGCTGTCACCACAAAGCTGCGGTTTGTCTTCGATGCCTTTTGTCATGTTGTACATCAACCATCTCTGAACAATGAGCTTCCGAAGGGCCCCACGCTCAATGTCAACCTCCTGTGGCTTCTTCTCGTGTTTGGATGTCACCCAATCGTCCTGGTGACTGACATCAGGAAGGAATACTTGCAGATAATATTATGGAAGCAGCATAAAGGCGTCTTGCGATTCCCGGGTCTACCGTCTACCGACTGAGCAGGAAACAAACCCATCCATCGTCAAATGACCAATGACTTGAGCAACGCTCCTTCTGCACGCTACAATCTATCATCATTTTTAGCGATTTCAGGGAAAATACCTGACGCATGGATGGAAGAAAGCCAGCGTAGTACCTTTCTTGAAGCCTGGCAAACCTTCAAGTCCTGGTAGTTACAGGCCAATTGCACTCACCAGCTGCCTAGCAAAATCATTTGAAAGTGTGGTGAACGTCCGACTAATATTTGTTCTTGAATCTCGTCACCTTCTTGACATACATCAGTGCGGTTTAAAAAAAGCATGCTCCACTATAGATCATACTGTCCGTCTGGAAAACGCAGTGCGGGAGGCGTTCATACACAATCAGCATTGTCTTGCGGTCTTCTTTGACATGGAGAAAGCATACGACACGACTTGGAGGTTCGGCATACTCCGTGACCTAGCAGAGCTAGGCATCAGGGACCGGATGCTGAACTGTGAGTGATTTTCTTAGCAGACCGTTCATTCCGAGTACGTCTAGGTACTACCCTATCAGCGAATTTTATCCAGGAGAACGGTGTACCTCAGCGGTGTGTTCTGAGTACTACACTTTTTGTAGTAAAAATGATCTCAATAGCAAAAATAATCCCCAAGTCGATTATGTATTCAGTATACGTAGATGACCTGCAAATTGCATGTACATCCTTCAGCGTACCAACAAGTGAGAGGCAGTTACAAATGGCTATAAATAAACTGGCTAATTGGGCAGATAGAAATGGATTCCAATTTTCCCCACAAAAATCAGTGACAGTGCTTTTCTCGCTCAAACGAGGATTATAGAGCGACCCTACCCTATGCCTGAATGATGTTGTGTTACCCGTAAAACAGGAAAACAAGTTCTTGGGCACAACCTTTGATAAAAAGCTCACATTCAAACCTCACATAAACAACTTAAAGATGAGAACATCTCGAACCCTGAACATATTCAAGGTACTTTCACATAAGCGTTGGGGCTCTGATAGAACTTTTCTTTTGCAGATTTACCGCTCTCTAGTGCGCTTCCGATTAGATTATAGATCTGTGGTTTATGGTTCAGCCAGGCAATCATACTTGAAACGACTGGACCCAATTCACAACTTAAGTCTCCGTCTTTCAACCGGAGCATACAGGACATCTCCCATAAATAGTCTTTATGTAGAAACAAATGAACCATCCCTAGCAGACAGAAAAACAATGCTCACAGGCGCATATGTACTGAAAATAACATCTCTACCGAAACATAATTGTTTTCCAATTGTTACAAAGTGCACCTCCAGAACCCTGTTCAACAATACACCGCAATCAATACGACCTCTGCTTCTCCGTTTAGAGGATAGTTGCCGAAACCTGGAGATACTGAACAGCCTTCCTGATGTCGCATCAAGACATGACCCCCTGACCCCAAAGTGTGTGATATCACGTTAACACACTTCCCAAAAAAATAAACAGCACACAAACACTTATTACAGGAATACCGGGCACTACAAGAAAAATATGCGAACTGGACAGAATTTTACACTGATGGCTCAAAAACAGCAGAATATGCCATAAGCGCGGTTATAGAAGGAAACTGGCAAAAATAGTAAGGCTCCCTAACTGCGCATTCATTTTTACTGGCGAATGTTAAGCAGTACTCTCTATTGCTGTATGCAGAGTAATAAATAATAGCATTCAAGACAGCATAATATACACAGATTCATTTAGCGTGCTCATGGCATTACATTGCAGAAATGCAGGCGAGCCCTTACTGGGAAACATATTACACAACATAGAAAAAATTAGAGCACAGGGAAATATAATAAAATTCTGCTGGGTGCCGAGCCATGTTGGAATATACGGTAATGAAAGAACCGACCAGTGTGCTGCACAAGCTCGCAGTCAAGAAATCAACAAAGTCAGCATACCTCATAGAGATTGCATGAAACTAATACGTATAAATCTCAAGGGTAAATGGCAGGAAACCTGGGACCATGAAGTAAATGATAAACTGCACTTGGTAAAGGCCGTACAGGGAGAATGAAAAACCTGTAGTCACCAGGAACGTTCCATGGAGGTAATATTATGCCGTCTTTGTATTGGACATACACATCTTACACACAACTTCCTACTAACAAAAGAAGAAAAACCTATTTGTGAAAAATGCGGAGATAAAGTTACAGTACACCACATCCTATTCTCATGCACAGAAATTCAATCACTCAGGAAAAAGTATTTTACTCTATGCTACAAAGAACACATTCCTCTTCACCCAACACTGATTTTAGGTCAAGACGCACTCATTGATATCTCAAGTGTTTTTAGCTTTTAAGGGAAGCAGGCCTCCTTGAAAAACTGAGTTCCAACCTTGCGCCTAGCTACGTATGGTGACGCACCTCAGCCACCTCCTCATTCTGAGAACAGGGCTCAGGTTTTTTTAATGTTTGATGGGTTGGCAGCCTCGAGATCCTTGCCAAAGCAAGGATATTGCCGAGGTTACCCGACTTTCTTTAAAGCTTTCACTAATAGCCATTTTTAATGTTTTTCTCGCATTAACAACAAGTACAAACAATAGTTTTTAGGCCTGTACACCACTGAGCTTTTAACGTTTGTAGAATTCCACAGAAATCAACTTTCATACACCTTGACCTTGGCGCATGATAGTCTAAGATGCTTAGGCGCCATTAAACCCAACACAAACAACACAAACAAACAAGGTCGTTCGAGATCGTTGTGCGACCTACTCGAAGACTGGTGCACGTAGCATAGCGAAGCTTTTGGCTTCAAAACGTGCTGCGCAGTTGGTAGCAGAGCTAACGTGTGCATGCTCAACGCGCGATATTCTTGGAGCAGTGAAGCATCCCTTCAAACTAACGAGTACTATTTGTTGGAGATGCGCCTGTAGTGCCTCTGTAGATTTTGACAAAAATAAAGCGGCGGCTGGTGTTCAGTGATGGAAGGTGACCGCCCAGCAAAGCGTTTCATGGTGACAATGATTCTATGAAACTCATACACCAAATTTCCAGCCTTTTATTGAAACACTAATGTACATCGACAAGCAATATAATAATTCCACAGGCCGCCCGGGTGAACAAGAATTGCATTAACGAAGCGCTTTGCTTGAGTCTATCTCCCTTGCCCCAACTGAGGTTGCCGAAGTTGTATTTGTTTTCGAGCACCTCAAAAATAAACCCGAGGCTTCGCAATTGGCACTTCTGCACACTCCTAGCGTGCACCAATAGGTGGCACGAGGATTCATCGCTTTGTATGCGTCTTGTGTTAGATTCTGGAAATAAAATTTTAGACTGATTGAGTACAAAGTACCAGAACGTGGTTTTATACAGTGACGAAAAATTCATCGTACCAATTTATTACTTCATTTGTACCCTTTGATAGTGTCTTTTTTCTGTGTTTTATGTTTTATGAGATGTCGCATTTAAGTTTAAGACGAAAAATTACTTTTGTCTTCTTTTATGACTATACATTTCATTTCATACAAGATATTCTCTTTTCGCCAGCCTTGATTTTTGTAATTCCCATGCATCTGAAGGCATAGAAGGGCACATTCAGAACGGATGTCACGATAACAACACTGAAGACAGAATAGGGCCGAACATGTAGTTATATAAGTCAAATAGGATTTTTTTTAAATAGTGCTTACATCTACGAAGTTTTAATTCTTTCTAAAGCTCTAACTCGGTGGTTACAGACCAATGAAGATTATTGGGCAATATTTTATCTTTTAAAGAAAATTGATTGCAAAAGCAGAAGAAAAACAAACTCATGCCGCCGGTGCGAAACAAACCCACCACCTCCGAATTATGTGTCCAGTGATCTACCAACTGAGTAACGGCGACGGCTGTGAGACCTTGCCGGTATAATGTTGGCCGGTATAATGAATACCAATTACTCAAGGATCTGGATGACATTTTACGAACACTTGGACTACGGGAATAATTTTCGACAGACCAAATAAAAATAATTCTTGGTGCCCCAAACCTCAGGAAAAGTGGACACCCAATAATCTCAGGATTAAATATTTCGACCTATACTTTAAACCCTTAATCGTTTTGGACGAGCTGCGCTCGTCCTTGCCAAGCCGTCTCCAAACCGTTTTGGACGACTGCAGCTCGTCCTCGCTGAGTATGGTTCTCTTTAGCGTTTCGGACGAGCAGCGCTCGTGTGTGGCTCAGATGGCATTTTGCTTCACATATGGCAGCGCTGATCTGTTAATTTCGTTTTCTTCTGCCGCATAAACTTTTCTTCGTAACAACCTGAGTTTTAAAAATAGCATCCGGAGGAGGCGACGCGTGTATTCCTGGCCCGTCTTCTCAGAAAAGACGCTTGTCTTCATCGTCATTTTCATGAGACGATGGTAATTCAGCCACCGAAGTGTACATTATTTCAGGGAGCGAGGACGACAGTGATGACGATGTGCTGAGCAGTTTTTCCGATGAAGAAGAGGAGACAGCCGTCTCCTTGGTGGACGGAGGAGTGTGAGAAAGCTTATCGTCGTAGAAAAGCAGCCTGGAAAAGCCTTTCCTATAATCAGAGCCCAGCTAATTGGATAAATTATAAGTTCTTCTCTGCATGTTACAAAAGAACTGTTAAAAAGGCAAAGGAGGATTATAATCAAAATTTAAACACGTATCTCTCAAAACCCCAGAATAAGAAGGCTCTCTATAGATTCATGGCGCAGAATAACAGCTCTCCGGCCTCCAATCGCATAAGGTCAATGGTAATGTCTCCGCAGGAGGCTAAGCAAAACCTTGAACGCATCGCGCAGGGGCTGGCCTTACGTTTCCAGGTACAGAAAGCAGAACCTTTGCACACTCTCACCCCCAGCTCGGACTATCCTGAGGTCGACGTGTCGGAGCTCCTGCAAATTGTTTCCTCGATGCACTCTGCTGCTCCGGGATCTGACGGGATTACTGTGGGCATGTTAAAGATTTTAGCGCACGACTTTCCAACTCACCTTCTAGATATTGTAAATGCGTCATTGGAAACCTCTTGGATTCCTCACAGTTGGAAAATTGCGAAAATAATTTTACTTTAAAAAAATGCAGACAATGGATTTCAATTAGACAATATTCGGCCGATTGATTTAACCTCAAATTTAGTAAAGCTAATAGAAAGAGTAGTACACAGTCGCCTCACAAAGCATGTTCATCATATTAACGGCCTCAGCCCCGCACAGATTGGCTTTCGTCGCGGTTGTTCCATATGGTCCGCGCATGTGGATCTCGAGAGCCGAATACGACTCTCAATGCGCCAGAGAGAAGTTTTGGCCTTGGTGACGCTTGACGTTGCGAAGGCCTATGACAGCGTGGAGCACACAGTCCTCATTAACAAGCTTGCTCAACTACAACCACCGCATTACCTCTACGCCTGGATTTGTGAATTTCTAAAAGATAGATTTTTCTTCTGTACAGACGGATCTTTTTGTTCTAATACCTATGGTCAATCAAGAGGTGTGCCGCAAGGCTCTGTTCTTTCTCCGCTGCTTTTCAACATATTAGTTCGGGACATCCCCATTCATCCTAACGTTACAGTTTATGTATACGCTGATGATATAGCTTTTTTCGCATCAGCAAATGATATTCATGTGCTCTACGGGTATTTGCAGGCATATCTGAATGCTCTTGAAGTCTGGTTGGACCAAATCAATTTATCACTTAATGTCAGCAAATGCGGCGTGCTGGTATTTCCACCCGACGCTCCTATGTACATCTCGCTAGCCTACCGCTCCACTCCAATTCCGCAGGTGGAGTCGGTTAAATACCTAGGTGTTACTTATGACCAAAATTTGGACTGGCGACACCATATTAAGAATAATGTTATTAAAGGGGAACGTGCACTGGGCCGTTTGACCCGAGTTGGCAATAAAAAGTTTGGCATGCGTCGTGACACGCTACTGGTGCTCTATAAAGCTTATATGAGACCGATTCTGGAATTTGGTTGCCCCTTGTTCTCTGGTAGCGCGAACTACAAGCTGCAGCCATTAACCTTACTGGAAAGACGTGCCCTACGGCTATGCCTCGGGCTCCCAAAATCAGCTTCCAACGCTGTCCTTTATCTGGAAGCGCGTATCCCCAACCTCTATTCCCGCTTCCAACTTCTAACAGTGCGTACTTTCCTCAAGTCTTTTGACCCGGCCCCAGGCGTTAGTATTCCAATTTTTGTATCCCAACCACACCTTTTTTTGACTAATCACTGGCCACGTTATCAGCTTCCGCAAGTTAGGTTCACGCAGAATCTGTTAGCTCCGCTTCAGGTTGATCTGATCTCCTTGCAACGAGTTGCTGACACGCAGGCTGATCCCGTCTTCTATTACGACTTTATTTTCCCGTCCCATGCGAAGCATATGCCCGCGCATACCCTAAATGGTCTTCTTTCTGAACACCTACAGAATTTTCCACATCATACTGTTCTCTCCACTGATGCCTCCGGCAGCTGTGAGAAGGCGGCGATTGGCATATATTCGCTTGATCTAGATTGGAGCTACTCCGTTCGTATCCCTGATTATACTCCTATATTCTTCGCAGAGTTTTTGGCCATTGGTTTGGCTCTTCTCAAAATTCCCAGACATGTCGCACGGGTTCTTATTCTAACAGACTGCCTTTCAGTTATCGTCTCTCTCCAAAATTCGGAAAAATCTTTCTTGACTCGTTCACTTAGGTTTTTTGTTCCGAGCACAGTGCGCGAGATCCGTTTGGTCTGGGTACCTGGGCATTCAGGCGTCTATTTTAACGAGGTGGCTGATTTATTGGCAAGGTCAGCTCTCAGCGCACCTGTAATATATCCCGTCCCTCACCTCATTCTGTTAGCAGCTTCACGTTTCCAGCGGTTCCAACATATTTCAGCCACTTTGAGTGATCCGTTGCTGAATACCGTGGAATTTCAACACCTAAAGTACCCATGGAATATCCGGTGGTGTAAGTCAAGGCTTTGTGAAGTGTCCATGACGCTCCTGCGATGTAGAATCCCTCACTTAAACTTTTACTTATGCAGGTGCGGGTTCGCTGCGACAAACCTTTGTGTATCATGTGGGCAAGTTGAATCAATCGATCATTTTCTCCTCTCTTGCCGGCGGTTCGCGGTTCAGAGAAAGCAATATCTGGAGGTTCCTCTTTTGAGACTAGGACTGCCTCTGTCTCTTACAGTTCTCCTATCGTTCGGTGCGAGTGCCAAGGGATTCCCGTTAAGCAGTGTATGCGGCTACCTTCACGATTACATAAGTGCAACTAATCGATTATCTTGTTAGCTATACACAAAATTCTTTCGCATGTCCAAAAAAGGCTAGATTGATTCTATTCCGGATGACTCATACCTCTTGAATTCATTTTATTTTTCCCAATTTTTTTTATCTTGATTCAGTCTTCTGACGTTTCCTTCCCCGCGCAAATGCTTCATTGGCATTCTACCCTATACCTTGGCCAATCCCCCCCACGTGGGTATGTGCCATATTACTTGAGGAGAAGAAGAAGAAGAAGAAGCAAAATTTGCTAGCGCGCGTCAGTGGATGAAGATCGACGTCAGTAACATCCTTACGCGACCCCCTCGGTTTCCTTTTCTGGCAGTTCCTGGTAAAACGTTCACTCTAGGCTCGCCTGGTGACTAGCTTGAATATATTCAGAGATTCCTCGGTGATGAACTCAATTTAGGGGATGTCCAAGAAACTAACCGCAGCGCTGCTGAGAAGGTGAAGGGCTGCCGTCCGTGTGAGCACTCCTGCGTCAAAAAATGGGTGCCAGTGACTGAGGACGAGATGTGGGTGTTTATCTTGCTGCTGCAAGGAATTTGTCTGTTGGTAGGTGAAAGGAATGGTCTTGGTGCAAGAGTTGCAACAAACCGTTATGCGTGAGCCTTTGGTTTGAATTTACCGCACCGTCCCAAAGCTTCCTCAGTGAAGCAATCAACTCTTTGTCACCACAACGCAGTGGAAGAGTTAGGAAGTTGTTAGCTGTGGTCGTTCTTTATTTTTTATCGCTCATTAGCAGCAGGAAGTTGGTTTTCTGTATTAGGAGAAATAATGAACTTGAAGATACTAATTTTACTTCGTGTTTGCTTCAAATATTTTTAAAGATCGAATGCAAGTCTTTTATTGCTATAATAATAGAAATGAGGAATAAATATTTAAGCAGCTTTGTTAAAAACTCGGTGATATAAAAAACAGTGAAGGGGTTAATGCGATAAAAAACAATTACTTCAGGCCTTCGGGACACGAAAATATTGCCCTCCCAACCTCACCAAAACACAACGTACCGCCTTAGACCCACTTAAGAAACGAACCGATATCGTCATTAAGGCCGCCGTTAAGGGTGGAGGTATAGTTATTTTGGACAAATATGATGATATTCAGGTGGCCAACGGCAAACTCAACGACCAAATATTCTATAGAAGACTATCATAAGACCCCACCTTTGAACTCCACAGGATCATAGCAAAAACTCTCATTAAACTAACCGATTAAGGTGAATTATCACCGCGAATACGTACGGCGCTTACACTAAAAAATGCCTCCATGGGGCACTTTTATATGCTCCAAAAAATACACAGAGAATCATCCTGGCGACCCATTGCTTCTTGTGTTGGCACACTGAGAGAACCGATCTCAGATTACATCAATTCGCTCATCAAACATATACCTCCGAAACATCCATCTTACGTACGCGATAGTAACCATTTCCTGAGAGAATTATCAGATGCCACCTTCCTTCATGGCGCTTTCCTATTTACCCTGGACATGGTGTCACTCTACACTAACATCCAAAATGACGACGGAATCAAGGCCAATGTCGGAGCATGTCAAGTACACTAAATTCTCGACTCTCTCAGTCCAAGTGCCATCCAGACACTTACAAAATGTGGTCCTTAAACTTAACACTTTCGAATTCCACAACTCAGATTGTCTTCAAACGATTGGTACGGCAATGGGCACAGAAATGGCACCAAATTACGCCAACATATTTATGAACAAAATTTAATCGTTCTACGTTCCACCGCTATGGTTGAGGGTGGCGCTGGTGAACACTCTAACCGAGTTAAGGGTAGAAAGGCTAGCGGAAGTGTGTGTGCCGAGGGTTTTTGCGTAGAAATTTTGGAAGGCTTTTACCTTGCGTATTGCTGAAAGTTTTTGGTGTAGGATTTTTGGCGGGCGTTTACGTTGCGTAGTGCCGAAGGTTTCTTGTGTAGGAATTTTGGTGGGCTTTTACGTTGTGTAGTGCCGAAGGTTTTTTGTGTAGGAATTTTGGCGGGCTTTTACGTTGCGCAGTGCCGAAGGTTTTTGTGCAGGATTTTTAGCGGGCTCTTACGTTGACTAGTGCCGAAGGTTTCTTCTGTAGGAATTTTGGCGGGCTTTTACGTTGCGTAGTGCCGAAGTTTTGTGCAGGAGTTTTAGCGGGCTCTTACGTTGACTAGTGCCGAAGGTTTCTTCTCTAGGAATTTTGGCGGGCTTTTACGTTGCGTAGTGCCGAAGTTTTGTGTAATATTCTTGGCGGGTTTTTACGCATAGGAATTTTGGCGGGCTTTCACAAGGCGTAGTCGGCCGGACGGTGGGTCGGCAAGCTAGGAAAGTTAAGGAGGACAAGGACGGGGAGTTAGTACAGTGCCAGGAGTGCGACCGTTGGTGTTACTTAGATGAGACAGGGTTCGGGAGCTTAGCCGAGGCGGGTGAGGCTAGCTTCGTGTGTAAGATGTGCAAGCGGTTTGGGGACGCCGTTCATGCGTTAAAAGGGGAATGGGAAGCTGGGTTTAATGCACTTAATGCGGACCGGCAGGTCGAACGAGAGGATCGGATTAAGCTGGAAGCTCAGGTCGCCGATTTGATTAAAAAGGAGGAGAATAATGCCGCCCTATTGAAGCGAATGGTGGGCGAGATTAAAGAAGAGCGGGAAAAGCGGACCCAGCTAGAAAAACAGGTTGAAGCGCTCAGGTCGCGGCCGGCTGGGCACCCCAGTTCGGAGAAGTGTCAGGTGGAGGACGAGGCTCGTCGATCGTACAGTGCTGTAGTGCAGCGAGCATTGAGTGAGAAAAATGCGAACGAAATGAAAAAGGTTAAAGCGGGCATGGAAACTCGCGACAATAGCGTACAGCGGCAGGAGAGTCAGCTAGAGCGATCCGGAGGCCAACAGATGGAATTAGGAAGCGAACGTTTGGGGCACAGGAGAGTTCTGGTGGTCGGGGACTCGAATGTAGCGAGGGTTGAGGGAGGCGTTCTGACGGCAGTGAAGGCAGACAGGCGGGTGCAGGTGGAGGCTCAGTCGGGAAAGTGCATGGTGGATGCAATGGCCAGAGCCCGGGAGGTGGTGGTGGGTAGCATGGATGGCGAACACCTTGTGGTCATCCATGCTGGTCTCAATGATGTACTGCAGGGGAGGAGCCAGAATCTTGAGACGCAGTTGGAGGTGGGGATGCGTAGGCTTAGAGAGGCCTCTGAGAGTGTGCATGTGACCATATGCACAATCCCAGAGGTCCAGAGGCAGGCTCGCGAAACGGAAAGGAGGGTCGTGGAGACTAATCGGGTAATTAGGCTATTGAGTCGACGACTAAGATACGAGGTGATGGAGGTCAACAGGGAAGTGTACGAGGTTAGGCCCCACCCTTTTGCACAGGATGGCATCCACTACGGTGGTGCCACTGGCAAGAAGGTGGGTAGTAGGATAGGTCGCCAGGCAACAGCTTTTTTGGGGGGACCCAGAGCTCTGAAGGAACCAGTGTAGAGAAGGAAGAATTAAGATCAAACGGACAATGGAACCATAGGGGAAGAAAGAGACGCAAGCGCCAGGGCCAAGTTAATTCAGATATAGGTTTCATTAACATGCAAGGTGGCAGGAATAGACTGAAATGGGAGGAAATAGAAGAACAGTTAAGACAGGAGGAATTAATGGTATATGGTTTAGCGGAAACACATCTTAGAGACATGGAGCAACCACCCTGTAACCCAGACTACGCATGGGAATATTGCAATAGAACAGAGGGCAGCAGAAAGGGAGGTGGAATTGGGGCATTCATTCATAAAAGTATGAATTTTCAAAGGGTTAGACTGGGATGCAGGGAACATTTATGGCTAAAAGGAACAGTGGCAGGCAAGCAAACACTCCTTGGCTTTGTATACCTGTGGACAGGGGTTAATGCCAAAGAGGAAAACAGGAAAATGTTAGAATGTATTGCAAGCGACATTGATGAGCTAGGAGGACAGGGCGAGATAATTATATTAGGCGACATGAATGCACACATAGAAGACCTGGATGGGTACACGGATTCGACAGGAAGCATGCTGCAGGACATGTGTGACAGGCATGATTTAGTTGTATGCAACAGCACCGAGAAGTGTGAAGGGCTCATAACATGGGAGGCGGGGAGTCTGCACTCGACGATAGATTATGCACTAATGTCACAGAGGATGTATAACAGATTAGGGGTAATGAGCATAGATGAAGATGGTTCCAGAAGTCTAGGTAGTGACCACAAGCGTATCAAGTTGAGCTTCAGAAGAAAAAGCAATGTAGGACTGAATCAAGATAAACAATCAGGGGGAAATTTTTACTCAGAAAAGCAATTGGAAGTAGCAGCCAAACAAATCGAGAAAGTAATTTTTGAGGATAGTGAAACAGAATGGACTTATACCAAATTAACTCAATTACTGGAGCTAGAGCTAGCTAAGGTGGGAGTAAAGCTAAAAGGGAAAAGATGCAAACCCAAGAGTTGGTGGGATGAGGAGGTCAAGAGGGCAATAGAAAAGCGCAAGGAAGCATCCAGGGAACACAGATATTCCAAGAAGAGGGGGGAACCAAAACCCGAAGTAGACAGAAAATGGGATACCTTCATAAAGTGTAGAAGGGACGCATCCTATTTGATTAATGAGAAAATTAGAAGAAAGGGTGCCCAATGGATGTCAAAAGTAAATAAAAAGGATAGAAAAGCAGCCCAAAAATTCTGGAAACATCTAAATGCAATGAGTAATAAAACTAGGCTAGAACAAAGGTTTATTGTTACAGATGAGGGTATTCGACTAGAAGGGGATGAAGCAATAAAACACATAGGAACAAGGATGACGGAAAAATTTTCAGCAAAGCACGTGGTACATAATTTATCGAAGGAGGATAGACCGGTTACAGCAATAGCTTCACTTGAGCAAGGAGAGTGGGAAAGGGCAGAGAAGAAGGTTCCTAGTGGCACATCAACAGGACCAGATGGTATCCCGATTATGTTGATAAAGAAGTTAGGACCAAAATCCAAGCAAACATTAATACAGGTAGTGAACAAAATGATAGTGGATGAGAAAGTCCCCGATGAATGGCGATTAAGTAGAATGAACATGATATATAAGGGAAAGGGGGACAAAGCAGACGTAAGTAACTATCGCCCCATAACAGTGACGTCTGTGGTTTACAGGGTGGTGATGCAAATTATAAAGGATAGACTGCAGGCTTGGGTGGAGAACGAGGGGGTGCTAGGGGAACTACAGAATGGGTTCCGGAAACAAAGGAGGTTGGAGGACAATCTATTTTCATTGACACAGTGTATAGAAATTGCGGAAAAGGAACATAGGCCCTTATTGCTAGCATTTCTGGATATTAGGGGAGCCTATGACAACGTTACTCAGGAGCATTTGTGGGACATATTGGGCACATTGGATGTGGAAAATGGAGTAATTAATCTTTTAAAAGATATATATAGAGGTAACAGAGTGCTCATAAAATGGGAAAAAAATGTATCAGGGCCTGTAGAGATACAGCGGGGGCTTAGACAAGGATGTCCTCTGTCCCCTTTGTTGTTCATGTTGTACCTGCAAGGTTTGGAGGCCAAGCTAGAGGGGAGCGGACTAGGTTTCAACCTATCTTTTTTCAAGCAAGGGGAATTGATTAAACAGACATTACCGGGACTAATATATGCGGACGATATAGTGATAATGGCTGACAACAAGGAAGACCTGCAGAAGTTGTTAGACATATGCAGTACAGAGGGAGATAGATTAGGCTTCAAGTATAGTAAGGAAAAATCTGCAGTCATGACATTTAATGAAGAGGGCGGCGAGCATAGAATACAGGAGTTCGTGCTAAAGGTAGTGAATGAGTACAAGTATCTTGGGGTGTGGATAAATAACAGTGTTGAGTATCTGACAGAGCATGAAAAATATGTAATGAATAAAGCTAGTAGGAATGCAGCTGTCATGAAAAATAGGGCACTGTGGAATTACAATAGGTATGAGGTGGTAAGAGGGATCTGGAAAGGGGTGATGGTCCCTAGCCTGACCTTCGGGAATGCGGTCCTGTGTATGAGGCCAGATGTTCAAGCAAGGCTGGAAATTAGGCAACGGGGAGTAGGGAGGTTAGCTTTGGGAGCACATGGCAATACACCAAATCAGGGGGTACAGGGTGATATGGGATGGGCGTCTTTCGAGAGCAGAGAGGCTAGCAGTAAGATAGCATTTGAGGAACGATTGAGAAGGATGGAGGAAAAGCGGTGGGCTAGGAAAGTTTTCAGATACCTGTATATAAAGAATGTTGACACGAAATGGAGAAAGCGAACTAGAAAATTGACAAGCAAATATCTGGACAGCAGTAAGGGGGCAAATCAGCAATTATCGGTTAAGAAAAAGGTTAAAGGAACAGAGAGAGCTTTGTGGAAAACAGGGATGCTGACGAAATCGGCACTAGAAACATACCGGACCTTTAAACAGGAAATTGTCAAAGAAATTATCTATGATAATTGTAGGGGAAGTTCTTTGTTGTTTGAGGCCAGGACTGGAGTTTTGCGGACTAAGAAGTATAGAGTCAGGTACCAGGAGATAGACACTTTGTGCATTGCGTGTGGAGAGGAGGAGGAAACGGCTGAACACTTGATACTTTTCTGTAAAGGGCTTCACCCTACAGTGGAAGGCAGCGGGGCTGACTTACCCAAGGCATTGGGGTTTAGGGATAGTGAAGGGAAAGTGGATTTTAAGAGGTTAGAAGTAACCAAGCGAAGGTTATCTGATTGGTGGCTAAAAGCAAGACAGGAGTAAAATTTCACAAGACATGGCTAGGTGGCTTGAGCCACCGCCCGATGTAAAGGGTTCAGCCGTATCCATCCATCCATCCATCCAAGGTTCGCTTACACCGAGCAAACATAAATACCCACGAAAGCAGCAGATTGGACGGCAGGTCGCCGTAGCTCAGTTGGTAGAGCACCGGACTCGATGTTCGGAGGTCGAGGGTTCGGATCCCACTGGCGGCATGGTTGTTTTTTCTGCTGCCTTATAAGTAATCTTCTCTAAACCGATTGATTCGCACTACAAATTAAAAAAATAAAAACATTCCCCTTTGAACCTTGGTTTCGGTGACTGTTGGCTTCCTTAATATTTTTTGTCAAACGAGCCCCTCATTTTCTTTACATTGTCTGCTAATAGCTTAACGGGGGTCTCTATTCTGGCAGTCTTGTTGCCATAAGCCTGTTTCACATGCAAGCGAAAATGCTTGCGATTCCTGTCGCCGCGGCATAAAAACCTGTTTCGACCCGTCGCGGCGGCTCGGCCTGCCTGAGCGAAGGAGCTCCAACAAGTTGGAAATTCTTTGCAGCGACAGCGCGATAGTTTCGCCCTCTGACCAATGACTGCACGGCGGAAAAGCCACGTGACAAGAAGAGGATTCGTGCGGGAAAGACAATGTTTGTTTACTACACGTGCTTCCGACACGCACGTGCGAACTTAAAAAAATGATATTATTGGCAACAAAAATAGAAGTAATTGATATTTAAAAAACAAGAGTTCTTTATTTCTTAACAAAATTTGTGCAATCTTGGAAAAATAATGCATGAACATTGTCCATGTTGATGGTTGTAAACCACCGGAACCAACCGCGAGCTCGTATTCTTTCCAGCAACACTGGGATTCGCAGCGGCAGTAAACGCTCTGTTCCGACGCATATGTGAAACGGAACTTTGCGAAAAGCGTCGCTGCGCCGCGCCGCTGGTCGCTCAATCGCTTGCATGTGAACCGCCCTATAGGTAGCATAAGAGGGCTCTCGCACAGTTTCCGCCCTCGCCGTTAGATGACGTTCTACGTCACACTCGCGGTATTACAGGACGTGCTACGTCCACCGCTATGGTCGAGGGTGGCGCTGGTGAACACTCTCAAGGTTCGCTTACACCCAGTAAACATAAATACCCACGAAAGCAGCAGATTGGACGGCCGTCGCCGTAGCTCAGTTGGTAGAGCACCGGACGCGATATTCGGAGGTCGTGGGTTCGGATCCCTCTGGCGGCATGTTTGTTTTTTCTGCTGCTTTATAAGTAATTTTCTCAAAACCGATTGATTGGCACTACAAATTAGAAAAAATAAAAACATTCCCCTATGAACCTTGGTTTCTGTGACTGTTGGCTTCCTTAATATGTTTGTCAAACGAGCCCCTCATTTTCTTTACCTTGTCTGCTAATATATATATATATATATATATATATATATATATTATATATATATATATATATATATATATATATATATATATAATACACAGCAAGGTAGCAATCGCTAAAAATATGAACAACAATCCTTGGGGTTGGATTTTTCATGCCGGAAAGCAGTGCCTGCACTGAATCAACACGTTGTTTCAGCATCTTTTTCACCTGATGATTTCCGGACTTGCCGATGTTATCAGCTTGTGTTGCAGTTGCAACATAAATGGGGCGTGCTACGGTGATGGACTTTGATGGTAGACCAGGCCATTCAACATCAGGGGAGGCTGATATTACAACCGCATCTGAGCGAGCCTTCGCGATGAATTGTGTCACTGCAGCAGGCATCATATGTTTTTTAGGCTCATGCTGTGGCAACTCAGTTGACTCTAGCTGTGGCGTAAGATCATTTACACTATGCTTGGTTTGCGACTCCTTGCGTCAGGGTTAGGACAGACGCTCGCATCGACGAATACACGCAGCCGGTTCTTGGTGCATTAAGTTGTTCTTCACCATCGTCTTCAGGTAAGTCTTTCGTTCTCCGTTTTCAGAGTCTTCAGCTGTCGCTTCATGGGCACCGGAGAAGTTTGCGCGCTCAAAATGCCCCTGTTTCAAGGGTGTCATGCTGGTATTTCCCGCCGCATCCACGGCAAGATAATCGTTTCGTCGATCAGCACTCACATCTCCAATCTTATTGCATTTGCGGCCCTGAACAGGCCTAGGAACATGCAGAGGAACAGGATGCCTAACATAGCCCACCTTAACAAAGAAGAGTGGGATTCACTTTCAAAAAACTAATTTTTATAGTCTTGAAGTGGACGAAATGATGAACATCGACGATACGGGCGAAGAAATGATCAGCGACCGGAGGTCCCTGAAACTCATTTCTGGGTCAACATCCGCAATGAGGCCAGTGGTAGTGTTCTTTCCAAGAGGAAGAAACGAGCGGACTGGCAGTCACCACGCATACAAATTTTTTATCTTGCTCAGTGATGCGTGGGATTTCTCATCAACGGCCATAATATTTTTCCAAGCGTTGAATTTCACCTCTCAGAGCATTCCCGGAACCGCCTGGTCGACGAACTTGGTCAGCCGCTTTCTATTTATGGCATTCAGATTAGCTGTCACCGTTGTTGGCACGACGGCCATAGAAAGCACCCCTGGTTTGTCAGCAGTCGGTTTAGGTGATTCACCCACTGTTGACTCTCGCAACTTACTTTTATGGCGGCGCGATTCAGTAAACGTGCAGCTACTGTCGGAGTTCACCTCAACCAATGGTGTCATCTGGAAGGTCCACGTTGAAGTAAGCAACTGAGTGAGCAGCTGTCTGCTCGACGGCGACGACGGGAGGGTGCAGGGGACGTGCGCCCTCCATCCCGAAAGATGATGAGACTACGGTTTTCTGACAAAGGGAAAAACACAGAAAAAATGGAAGAACCGGTAGCAAGATTATGATCATGATTTTCTCAGGCTTCATGGCATATACGCTCGGCGAAAATTGTCCAGGGAGCATTGCGGAGACGCTCGGTAGCACCACTTGTTCTTCCCCAATCTGCGGCTGTTTTCTTGCTATGTGTGCCAAACAAAATAGACAGAAGCAGCACTAATTACGCATACAAATTGCGCAGACAATGAAGAATGCAGAAAGCTATAGTGTATTCAGTGTTCTCCTGGAAGTCAGTCATACTGATAACGAATACTGCCTCTTAGAGCTTGATGTCTTACATGAACAGATGGTTTCAAAAATTCCTTATTCCCACAAACCGTTCGAGAATAGAAGAGTCTGAGTCGCGTTGTCATAGAATGTCCAATACTCGAGTATATTGGAAGATGCTTCAAGATTATTTTAGCAAAAAACTTGGGGCTATTTGCCATTTCTTGTCAACGTGCATTTTTCTTGTCAACGCGCATTTCAAGTAGCACCCATTCCTGCCAAGGGTCTTTGTTCGAAGGCTTGTAGTATTAGTGAAATAAATAATTGAATAAATGGTATAAGACAAGACTGCTCAACTTACGATGCATTCCTTTAATTGACTCGGTCCAACGCCTTGTTTAAATTCCTGCCCATTCGTATAATTATATATGCAGCCCACTGGGAGCTGAAAAGGACAGACTTTTTAAGGGGTGAAAAGAAACGCGGACAGAAATGTAGTCGAGGCAGGCTGAAGGAGATCAGAGAGGGTTCTTTTAACAATATGCATGCAAATATACTATGAGCAGAAGAAGCAAGCAGTAACACGAGGTTTATACGCGACAAAAGCTATCAGGCACCGAAAGCATTGTTTTTCTGTAATTTTTTGCACTCTTCATCAATAGTTTCATTATAATTTCATTATATTATCACTTAAACATATTTGAATATATTCGAGAACTCTAGTTTTGGCTTGTTAATTCATGATTGAAAAATAAAATAGTGCGAAATACGGGGACAAAAGAGAAACAAACATCTGTCGTGTGTGTCTGAATATTTGATTAAAACCAGAAGAAAACACAACCACATGGCGCCCATGACGGTCAAAAATCGCGTCCGGTGCTCATGAAACTGAGAAATTGCGATGGATGGATGCATGGAGGTATGGATGGATGGATGGATGGATGGATGGATGGATGGATGGATGGATGGATGGATGGATGGATGGATGGATGGATGGATGGATGGGTGGGTGGGTGGTTGGGTGGATGGATGGATGGATGGATGGATGGATGGATGGATGGATGGATGGATGGATGGACGGACGGACGGACGGACGGACGGACGGACGGACGGACGGATGGATGGATGGATGGATGGATGGATGGATGGATGGATGGATGGATGGATGGATGGATGGATGGACGGACGGACGGACGAACGGACGAATGGATAGATGTACGGACGGACGGACGGATGAATGGATGGAGCGAGCATCCTCTTTGATACGGGTGGCAATTGCCTTCGTGGTCGGCTCTGTTTTTTATTTTTATTTTGATATGTTCTGAATGGGACTTAAAATTCGCAATTTGCTTGAAAGTGTTTGCCAGCGAAACCTTCGTCCTGAGCGGCGGAGGAAGTACTTCCGCTATCCTGGCTTCGCCTCCAAACTGCGGCATGCGTTTGATTTTTCCTCAGCTTTCTAAGCAATTCTCTTTTAGTTGTGAAATAATCACAGTATTGAATTTCCCTTGATCGACATCACAATATAAAAATGAAACATTCCTCAGTGCTGCTTGGTTTCGATGGCTGGTGCCTTCCTTTTATGTATGTCATAATGAGCCCCTCACTTCGCTTCCCTTGTCTGCTCATAAATGCTAAAATGGTTTATTGATTATGTATTATAAGCTAAACCGGTTCTCACATTCCGCTCACCCTGGGTAGTTGCTGCATGTTTTGTAAAGTGATTTCACTTCACTGATATGCGCGTCAGGAAGGACAAAAGAAGCCTCAGTGGTACGTGATAGAATACTGGCTTCAACATTTTGGATCAACGAGAGAAGAAATCTTAAGCGGAGCAAGACAATTTCAATGAGGAAAAGCCCACGGAGAAGAATTTATTGAAGTTGATAACTTTTAATATTCTATGTGGTAATATAGACTTCCAGATATGGGATAGAGGGAAGAAATTACTCATTATTATTCTCCCTTGAGCAGCGAAACTGCAACAAAGGTCCGGGAAATGCAGCGAACATCATTAAGGATTTATTGCTTAGATTTGTCAATAGCGCGAAGACCTGAATAATTTGTAGATCTTCTATTTAGTTACTAAGATCATCTTGATTTTCAATATAAATAGAAGCGTCTTGTAAGAGGTTATTAGCTGGCACTGCACATTGAAAAAATATAGAAACATTCCCCTGTGCACTATGGTTTCATGACTGTTGGCTTCTTTCATATGTTTGTCAAAACGACCCCTCATTTCATTTGCCTTGTCTGATAAGAGCTTAACGAGGGTCTCGGTTCTGGCAGTCTTGATGCCATAGATAGCATGAGTGTTCTCGCGCAGTTTCTACCCTCGCAGTTAGATGACGTTCTACGTCACATTCGCGGTATTACAGGACGTGCCACATCCACTGCTATGGGCGAGGGTGGAACTGGTGAACACTCAAGGTTCGCTTACACTCAATAAACATAAATGCCCACGATAGCAGCAGATTGGACAGCCGTAGCCGTAGCTCAGTTGGAAGAGCACCCGACGCGATATTTGGAGGTCGTGGGTTCGGATCCCTCCGACGGCATGGTTGTATCTTCTGCTTTTTAAGTAATTTTCTTTAAACTAATTCATTGGAACTACACATTGAAAAACATATATATACTTTCCCCTGCGCACCTTGATTTCGTGAATGTTCGCTTCGTTCATAAGTACACACACACACACAATATATATATATATATATATTATATATATATATATATATATATATATATATATATATATATATATATATATATATATATATATATAGATAGATAGATAGATAGATAGATAGATAGATAGATAGATAGATAGATAGATAGATAGATAGATAGATAGATAGATAGATAGATAGATAGATAGATAGATAGATAGATAGATAGATAGATAGATAGATAGATAGATAGATAGATAGATAGATAGATAGATAGATAGATAGATAGATAGATAGATAGATAGATACATAGATAGATAGATAGATAGATAGATAGATAGATAGATAGATAGATAGATAGATAGATAGATAGATAGATAGATAGATAGATAGATAGATAGATAGATAGATAGATAGATAGATAGATAGATAGATAGATAGATAGATAGATAGATAGATAGATAGATAGATAGATAGATAGATAGATAGATAGATAGATAGATAGATAGATAGATAGATAGATAGATAGATAGATAGATAGATAGATAGATAGATAGATAGATAGATAGATAGATAGATAGATAGATAGATAGATAGATAGATAGATAGATAGATAGATAGATAGATAGATAGATAGATAGATAGATAGATAGATAGATAGATAGATAGATAGATAGATAGATAGATAGATAGATAGATAGATAGCGCGCGCGAAACTTGAAATGTAACAGGGCGGTTACGAGGAAGCAATCGTATTTATTGGATCGTTTTGTGCATACATTGTGAATTTCTATTTACTGAAAATATATTTAATTAGTACCATATTTTCTATTCTTTGCTTTTTTCACTCATATCTTTGTTTCACCGTCCTACCTCCTCTATTACCGCTTGTATTTGCATCCACTGGAGAGCAATAGCATAAGTAATATGTAAAGTCTGCGCGATGGGTAACCGTCTTCGTGCAGCAGTTTTTTCCCCGCAGCGTTAGGAAATGATACTGTTACATTGTGCCACTCGCGAGAGAATGGCAGCCTAAATTTAGGGAGCTATAAATAAGCCAATGACTTTGTGTTAAAAAAAACTTGTTATCCAAAATCGTTTTATACTACGTAAATACATCTTGAGTATGCTGAGAAAGGCAATTTTTGAGATTTCTGAAGTAACTCTCTCTTGGCCGCTCGTACCATTGCACTCAGATTATCGAAGAGGTTGCCAAAACAAAACGGTGGTGCCGATATTCATTGTGAAGCTTCGCGCACAAAAACGACACAAAGCACGCTAATCTCGCTAGTCTGCAATGAATCCATATACACTGGTCCGTACCGCTGACGCTGCTAGGGCTATTATACTCTAATACGTTGGTGGAAGTCAAAGCTATGTTCCTTTCAAAAGTTAGTCACGCTGTTTACCAGGCTCTTTTTGCTTATTGAGCTGCAGACATCTTTAAAGTGTACCAATTATATCTTTAACGTAACACTGCTGATAATAAGGCAGCAGATTACATACTGGCGTCCAGCGCAGCCATAAGGCTACGAAGGAAAGCTATACACCTTCGACAGAAACCTCGTGGTTGAAAAAAAATTCCTCTTGTGCCGAGGTTGGAACCAGGGACCACCGCTTCACCGGAGCAGTCGCTCTACCAACTGAGCTAACCAGGATGGTTAGCATATGGTAAGGCGAATTCGAATTGATGAACAACTCGAAACGGGAACACTATTCGTAAGATGATTAGGGGAAACCCCCGAGGTGGAGAAAATTTGTAATAATAGAGCAAATTACACGCTGGCATCCGTGCAAGCGCACCCGTATGGCTACAAAGAAAAGCTATACAGCTTCCTCAGAAACCTCGTAGTTAAAGAATAATTCGTCCTGAAACGGGGCTCGAACCTAAGACCATCATTTCACCGGAGCAGTCTCAGGGTGCACAGTAATAGGTATCGCAAAGTTCCTAGTGCAAGTATTATCTAGTTTGCTAAAATAATTATAAAGAATAAAAAGTGAATTGTATGAGTTTGCTTTATTCACCAGGCACTTTAAGAATATTTTAATAGTTTCCAATAAATAATTGCCGCGCCTATTAGACTGAAACAATTTTATTCGCGACAGCTATGTGTGCAGATGCATAACTAAGAAGTAAACTTGTCTGATATGCGGATAAATATTATTAGGAAGAAAATTGACCTCTCCTCCATCCGTGTTGAGGGAATAAATTGAGTAGCCTGAAATGGAAACAAACAAAGCATATACTTATTCACCTCTGTCTCATTGAATAAAGGGTAGAAAAAGAGTGACAAACGAGGAGAAAACAACGCGCATATTTGAAGTGTTTTATAAACAAAAAACTTAGCAAAAAAGACAAACCGTGGTATGTAGTTTCTTTGCATGGTGTAAGAGACTAAATTTTCTCTTGTTGGGTAAAGGCTAACGTGGAAAAACAAACATTTTCATTTCACAAAAGCCCCATATGCCGCTCCAGGAGCCTTTGATGCTATTTGTCTTCAAGTGGATAGCACGCGCGGTATTAACTGCCCTAAAGCATGAGCGGCTTCGTTACACTGCAGAACCGCAGCTCACAAACGAGGCCCCGAGATAGTGGAAGTGGTAAGCCATTACATGTGCCCAGGTTATGTAGTGGCCCGAGGAGGACGAGAGTGAAAAAGCAAGGTGATGAAGAACTGGTGCGGGTCCATTTAGGAGGCACTCCAAGGTAAAAAAAGATTATACGGATGATTACGATTCCATCTAATGCAAAATTTAAACTCAGATCTATAGGTTCCCCATGCTTTGCAGACGAATTGTTTTGCCTTGCATTACCGTCGGCATGTCTGCAACGATATTGTATCGAGAGCGGTAGTTGTTTAATGCCAGTATTCCTAGAAGACGATGTGTAATGGACTGCACGATATGGTGTTGCTGTTTGAAACGTGGCGGGATAGCGAAGGGCGTTCGTGCAGTGGCCAGCGTAGCTGATGTGTTCGCAGCCCCGTGAGGTCGAAACCCAGTCGCTGCAATGCTGATTTTCATTTATTTATTCAATAATGGTTTCGATAAGTTGCACCAACGACCATGGCATGGCTGAACTCACGAACGGGCACTAAGCAGCAGCACTCAAAATTTTCTCTTTGCCTGCATATTTCAAAGGAAAGTAGATCGAACTCGGTTTTCATTGCACAGCGAAATTCTAAAGTAATGGACTACATTTGGTCGCAACAATTCTTATTGCGCGTATATTTGTTGGGTCTTCCGTCTACTGACAAGGAGATAAGTTACGTACCATTTCAATAATATTTATTGACATTCATTATTTACTTTCTTTGTAAGCACAAAGTGCTATAAGATTTCCGCGGTGGACCTGTGGTTTGCTGTCCGGCTGCTGATTGCAACATCGCGTTACGTAAATATGAAGTTTCAGGATTCCCTGCTTTGCCGTTTCTGATCACAGCTCTCCTGAAATTGTCTTCCGGTATCCTGTATTTCTGTCTCACGGGCTTCTATTCCTCAGTCGTCATTTGCGTATGTGATGTTACCATTCAGCGTTTGAAGGCGCAAGTCGTTATCCTGGCTTAAAGCAATATGTATCTGTTCTGCGGGTAGATCCTGACATTCCATCCATTCCCCTTAGTGCGAACTCATTTATGTGCGATTGAGCACGACAATGAAAGTAAGAGTATACGTCAAAAAATGTAATAGTCCATGATAAATACATTTATGTTGCGCCACGGTCTGTCAGTATCAATCAATCAATCAATCAATCAATCAAAACATTTTATTTTAACCAAAAAGTTATACAGGGTGAAAAAAGAGGAAGGGAGAAAAAGCTGCTGAGCTGCAACTTGACAACGCTCCGGCCACCCATGATTATCACGATTACTTCTTTAATATACGGCATGACTGAAGTTCCTGCCATTCGCTGCTGTGTAGAGCAACGTCAAACACTAAGCTTGGCACCAATAACAAAAACCGAACGTGGGTCGTAGCGTCACTTGAGAGAATGAGGAAGAAAAGGGAACTCAATAATGGCATGGAATTGGCTTGGGAATCGTTATGTTATACCACACCAGGACTCGGTGTAGAAAACTTCCCTTCGGTGGGATCTAGTATTTCCTCGTTGAAGTAACCGCTGAAGAGGGGACGTTGCAGTCATCCGACTAAGATACTGCTTTAGCTGAGAGGTGCAGTTACTTCATGACGAGGCCATCATTCGCTGTTGTGGTGTGTTGAGGGCTCTGCTGTAGTTTCGCTTTATACACATATAATGCCATGCCCTGTAGATTTGAATGGGTGTCCTCTTGGGCAAGATGCTGTGAAACGGACGGCACTCCTCTGCCATTCTTGTGCGGATTATTAATACCCTCTTGAGGCTAGCGGCTGTGAGCTCGCACTAATATTGTGCGCGCCTTTGCTGACCCGGGCCTAAAAATAAAACCCTTTTTTAACACCTTTCCTCAAGATAGGTGTATGGTTTCCCCCCCTCCAAACGTCCAAGTTCCCCACTATCCAAACGCTCCAAGTTCGGTCTATGCTTGCCAAACGTCTCAGGTTTGTTCTCGAGTTTCGGGAGGCTCGAATGCATGCTGCCTAGCCCTAAGTTGCATGTCGAACCAAAGCATTCAAAACTGCTGCCCTGGGAGAGTTTATTCTCCTTCCTCACTGGCACAACAATTGAGGTAATGCACCGGATTAAACGGTAAAGAAGCACGAGGACGCTTCGCGTTTGCCAAAGTTGCGCAGCCGCCGGTTCAGTGGACTAATTTGAGGCGACAAGGTCGAGTTGAGGGCGGAGGCCTGCGTGCCTATTCCACAGTTTATGATTTTAACGCGCTGATAATTTGTACGATTCGACAGCTGGTGTGAACCACCCGCAGGAAAAAAAAACTAGCAATGCAATTTTGCTGGAGATTTCACTTTATTCCTTGCTCTTACGAATAAAAAGTAAGACGGAGATGTATACGTTAATTGCCTTGCAACTAACTGGTCAGCCGTAATTGTGCTTAGGAGAAGTGTTATAAAATGTTCTCAACGCGTACTGCCCACAGCACTCCTGCACGTTGGTACCAGCCAGGTTTCGTCTGTTCTACACTTTCACTCGCTTCGTTGTCGAAGGCAGTGCTGAAAACAGTTGTGTTTATAGCGGTCATTACTCATCATTCAGGAGTTCTATTGAAGCGTGCCGATGAACGAACATCGCATAAATCTGAAGCAGAATTCCACTGTGCCGTCTTTATTTCGCTTACTTACGGGCTAAAAAAGATGGCAGGTGCCTTCGCACAAGCGCGCCACTTACGTGCGTGTATACCGGGCATATTAGAAAATTGTAACCAAGTATAAAAAAAATGTATGCGGTCATTGGAGAGTGCAAAGAATTGAGTGGTCTTTAGAGCTGCGTGACTTTACATGAATTATTTTTTTTTTGTTTTACGAAGCTCAATAAATGATAAACACTAATTAGCTAATAGTTTATCTACAGGCTTTTTTTCCAAAAAGTGCCAGGTCGGAAGATGTCGTCTTGAAATACAGCTAACTGAAATGTTTACAAGAAGATGGCATGCGTAGATTTTTTTACCTGCGTAAAAATAAATCCCGCAGTCGCGTTAATACTTGTTGGCGCATTTCTTGCGGCCGGTGCAAAAGAATCGCCAGCTGAACAAGTGTTCTCAAAAGATGAGCGGCTTTTGCTCGCAGAGAGCATGCATTGCTCTCAGCAGTTACACAATTCTCATGGTGTGTTTTTATATTACGTCGCAGTCTTTTTTTTTACGCTGGTAAAAATAACTGCGTGTAAGACACCTTTTCTAAATACTTTAGTTTACGGTTTTTTAAGCCCACAACATTCAATATACATATTTTTTTCGAAGCCACCGTTTATAAAAACTGCGATTAGTCTAATAATAAACTAGTATTGTAGAGCGGGAAAATTATAGAATACTCCATGCTGGTTTCGACGGCAGTATGTTGGTTTCATTCACCGGGGTCACGCCGTGTTTTTTTTTAAACTTGGTCACGTTACCTGGAGACGAGGGGACATCGGGACACCTCACGCTAGCGAACTTAATACATCCGCTCGACTCGCACCCTGTCGCCTCTTAGAATGTGTGCCTTCACTTGCAATCTACTACGTTGCATTTACAAAACATCGATTACCAGTTATTCACCTTACATGACATTCTCTTGCACATTTCCTAGTCTTCAATAGATGTAGCCCCTCCTCGTTAGTCCTCACGTTTTTGCCCTATGTTCATACTGGCGATGTACTATCGCTGTACAGCTTTCCCTGGATCTTGGTTTAAAGCAACTGCTTCCTTCCGGCCTACCACGGCGTGAGGCAATTTTTCTGTCTCCTCTGGCTTAGTGTCGCCGCCCCAGACCATTATGCTACTATGATCGGCATGGATTATAACCCTGCATGTGACATGTGCCGCGATGATACCATATTTCATATTCTTGGTTAGTACCCAGCGTACAGATCTGAAAGACATTCTGTACGCCGTGCGCTGGAACACATCGATTCAAGAACGATAACGTTGTTCAAGATTCTTGGGCACTGGCTGCGGCGATCATCGGCGGTGAGGGCTTGCCAGGCCTCGTGCGGTTCTTAAGAGTGTATAGCCTGCACAGCAGGTTGTGACTTTCTCGAAGCCTTTTCGCCTTGCTTTTTTTTATCACTCCCTTTTATACGTCACCTCCTTTATATCCCCTCATCCATTTCCCTCAGTGCAAGGAAGGAAACTGGTTTCATCGACCGGTTATCATCTCCACAATTACTTGTCCCCTTCCTCCTCCTCCTCCTCCTGTAAAGCTTCCTCTCCTAGAAACCCTCAAAATGCTAACATGATGTGAAAGCACTTCTGGATGCACTCAATCCCCTTCACGTTAAGCAGATTTCTCACATGATTCATATCCATGATTCTGATCCAGTTCATGTCATATTTCGGAGGAATTACCCTCAGTAAACATAACAGTGATTTCGTAAGAAGGTAATCAATTCATGAAAATTGCAGGTTCCTCTGAAGAACAAACCACCAGTATACCAAAATGCTTCAATTTTTTACTACACTCACCTTCCCGAAGTGCCAGTTCCGTAGATACACGTTGAGTAAAGGTGAACCATGCGAGAAGGCAACAGAATGCTGGAATTAGAGACATGATTTTTTTTCCTTAATTAAAACAGAAGCACTAGACGACGGCAGCGCGCCTTAGCAGTCCTAAGGTCTGAACAAAAATGATCGTCTCAGCTTAAACGCTCAGTGCTCGCAGCGTAAGAAATGGTACGTCTGCGAGTGGTCGATGTTTTTTGAGGAGCCGGCTTGCGATATTTATACGCTCCAGAGACCGTAAAGAATGAGCTTATCCTCCCACGGCATATAGACTGGTATGCACTGTTCTGAGCTTGACGGATGACTTTATTCATGATTTGTTTGTGTGATAGAGAGAGGAAGATTAAGAGTATGCTGTTCGGAGTCATAAGTAAAAAGGATCACCACCTCTACGTTGTAAAATAAAGCTGAATTTCACAAAAACAAAACTAACATGCCAAGTATGCCCATAAGTGATTAGTGTCACAGCCTCGCCATGGAAGTGAAACTAGCTGCATTCTTAAAATTACGCACACTAGGCAATTGCCGTCTGCTTTGGTTTGAAATACTACAGCTTAGATTTTGTAACAGACGGTAGGCTGAATTGTGCGAAACTTTTTATTTAGAATTTCGGTCACACTTCTCTAATATATCTAAAGATTACATATTTTATGCAGTTTAGTAGATCCACAACAGCGCAAGATTCCTAAAACAAGCGGAGAGCTGCATGCCTCTGTTCGTTCGAGCTTGCCCTGAGTGATGTTTCTTCTGTAGAAATTACGCATACCGGAAAGTTTTAAGTTCTTAAGCTGAGTTTGTTCTTCAAGAGTAGCGAGGGAAACAATAAACGTACAGGATATGTTTTATAGACGGTATCGTATATAACAGAGCGCTCCTGTTGCCTCAAGTGAGGTGGGTGATTTCTCACACGCTGCCTTCGTATTCATAGGTCGCACCATAGAAATATTGAACGCCCTTTGATATACCCGGCATCTAGCCAAGACATTTAGGATACTTCGGTGATGCTATACTGTTATACAGTTACGTGATGCGGTTCGTCATGGAAAGTTTGTTTGATGAGAGGGATGCAGAGCGGGTCAGAAAAGAGGCCTCTAAACAAAAGGAGCAGCAAGAAACGTAGAACCAAAAGCGGTTCTTTTTACATGACCTAAAGCCACTAAATAGCGCATCTTGGACATTGTTGCATCTGAAATCTAGTCCGTACCACATGTGTACTCAATGTTCAGAATAACCCACTTCGACCTCTTGTAACTGCACGGGGGTCTCCGGAAATCGTGCAGTCAGGTTTTGTCATTTCGCAAATTTTATCTCATTTGGCGCCTCACTACACATGACAGTTATGAATACCGCACATAATCAATGAAAAGTTACCACTTGCTTCGACACGGTATACATCTATTAGAGCCGCGTGTTCGCAGTAGGGGAGCCTAAATGCTCTGTCGCGTCGTGTCGTGTAGAGACTGCTAGGGATAGTCAACGACGGATCCGCCATGGAGTAATTTCGCCGACTCTGAAAGATTTTTGACGTCACCCTTGTTTCAATGGGTTGTCAATCCCTCAGCTTTTGTGCTCATTTTGTCCGATGCGCCTGACGAGCTTGTTTTGGAAAATGATACAGAAAACGATAAATGCCACATTTCAGTAGTGGCTTAAGAAGAGAGTTCTCTCAGAGCACATACACAAGGAATACATTTCTGATTGCAGTATGTAATGAACACGAGCGTAAGCCTCCGTGGTGGATCAGTGGCTATGGCGCTTAGCTGCTGACCTAAAAGACGCAGGTTCGATCCCGGCCGCGCTGGTCGAATTTCGTTGGAGGCGAAATTCTAGAGGCCTGTGCACTGTGTGAGGTCAGCGCACGCTAAAGAACTCCAGGTGGCCGAAATTTATGGAGGTCTTCACTACGGCGTCACTGATAGCCTGAATCGCTTTGGGACGTTAAAACCTCATCAGCCAAACCTGAACACGAGAGCAACTACGGTATTATCACCTTTGCAGTATTTATGAATATCATGTATCCATTTGACACTGTGAGATATATTTTTTAAGATACTGACCTTACAGGACCAGGGTGTGAGTGAAAGACCGCAACAATTGTTTCATAACATTTTGTGACAAGATAATATCAATTCAGACGATTGAAAAAAACATCTCTGAATACGGCCTCATGCGCACTGGTCTAATACAGACATATGTCCTAATATTCCATCTTGTTTATGTGCCTTGATTTATGCAGGTGAGGTCTGCCCTTCTTATCGAGCCAGGGCTGGCAGCTTTGTCCTGTTGGCCGTGCAAGCAATCCTAGAATTCACGTACTACTTTTTATAAGGGACGGATGACGTTTTCAAACGGAAAAAATACCTCTCTCTTCTTTCTCCCATAGGCAATACCACAATGAAGGCAATAGAGGCAATACTCTCTGTTTCGGCACAGAGCCTTTGAGGTTTGTTGAGGAGCTCCAATTTCTGAGTGCATTTCTCTGTAAGCTTTACTCTGCAGGTATAAAATGTAGTGAAGACCTCACGAACTTTATTTATAAAAAAAGCTACGTGTTCAATACCGATATTTAAGCACTCTGGCGAACATCAGAGGCGCACGTTAAGGGATTGATAGCTAATACTCACGGTTGTGATTCGATGTTAGTGCAGTGGATTACACTTCTATGCTGAATGCAATTTGTGGAGAGCCTCTGTTCACTTATGCTGCTTCATGTTAAATACAGTTACGTATCCTTAGTGAAACATGTACATAACGCTCAGAAAACATCGGATTCGGTTCTCCTCCGGACACTTCCTTTCCAGAAAAAAACAGAGGAGAAACGTTTTCGATCATGATAAATATTTTGCAGTAATTTGGGAGAACTATAAAGAGCAACAAATTTAATATGCGCTATCTCTGGAAGCAGCGACAGAACTAAAGGAAAATACAGCATTAATACAGAAAAATGTCTTCACATTACAAGACGATAAAACACTTTGCTGCATTTCAGACACTTTTCAAACAATTTTTTTAGCGTTAAGTCAGAGAATCCCTCATAATTATTCAACCTTACATCAACAATCCAGTATATTTCCTTCCTATTATTAGGTACTGTAAAAAAAATAACAAAACGCCCAAAAAATAACTATTATGTCGCAGAGCTTTCAGTGGGATATTACATATCATATCTGGAGATGTAGTGCGCTCCGGTTAATTACGGAGAAATAAAAATTGGTTACGCTCGAATAGATCGAAGATAGTTGCGTCCTTAGATGCGTGCAGCAGGGAGCGGGGCCAAGAAGCATTTTGTGTCGTGAAAAAAAAATGTCTCCAAAAACAGGTGGTATAATCATTAGAAAAGAATGGCGGCTTGAGCCGGGATGATTGCTGCTATTCAGCAAAGGTAGAACCAGAGCCGATAATCAACAGTGCAGCTTTAAAAAACGTTGACATAACAGGCTCCAGATATAAGGGCATTGTGACCATGCTGAACGGCATTCCTGGTATTTTTCGCTTCGATTAGTAATTGCATGTACACAATGTTTGCCTATTATTTAATTGTGGTTTTATTTCTATACCACAACCCTCAGGCTTTTATTTCCCTACCCCAAATTCGGTACACAACTGTCCCCGGATCGGTGCCTCTTGTTGTCGGAATATATATTTATATATATATATATATATATATATATATATATATATATATATATATATATATATATATATATATATATATTAAGGAAGCCAACAGTCACGGAAACCAAGAGGCATAGGGAAATGTTTTTAATCTTTTTTTTTATTTGTAGTGCCAATCAATCGGTTTAAAGAAAATTGCTTATAAAGCAGCAGAAAAAACAACCATGCCGCCGGTGTGATCCGAACCCACGACCTCCGAATATCGCGTCCACTGCTCTTACCAACTGAGCTACGGCGACGGCTGTCCAATCTGCTGCTTTGGTGGGTATTTATGTTTACTGCGTGTAAGCGAACCTTGACAGTGTTCACCAGCGCCACCCTCGACCATAGCGGTGGACGTAGCACGACCTGTTATACCGCGAGTGTGACGTAGAACGTCATCTAACGGCGAGGTCGGAAACTGTGCGAGAGCCCTCTTATACTACCTATGGCAACAAGACTGCCAGAACCGAGACCCCCGTTAAGCTATTAGCAGACAAGGTAAAGGAAATGAGGGGCTCGTGTGACAAACATATTAAGGAAGCCAACAGTCACGGAAACCAAGAGGCATAGGGAAATTTTTAAATCTTTTTTTTTATTTGTAGTGCCAATCAATCGGTTTAAAGAAAACTGCTTATAAAGCAGCTGAAAAAACAACCATGCCGCCGGTGGGATGCGAACCCACGACCTCCGAATATCGCGTCCGCTGCTCTTACCAACTGAGCTACGGCGACGGCTGTCCAATCTGCTGCTTTGGTGGGTATTTATGTTTACTGCGTGTAAGCGAACCTTGAGAGTGTTCACCAGCGCCACCCTCGACCATAGCGGTGGACGTAGCACGACCTGTTATGCCGCGAGTGTGACGTAGAACGTCATCTAACGGCGAGGGCGGAAACTGTGCGAGAGCCCTCTTATACTACCTATGGCAACAAGACTGCCAGAACCGAGACCCCCGTTAAGCTATTAGCAGACAAGGTAAAGGAAATGAGGGGCTCGTGTGACAAACATATTAAGGAAGCCAACAGTCACGGAAACCAAGAGGCATAGGGAAATGTTTTTAATCTTTTTTTTATTTGTAGTGCCAATCAATCGGTTTAAAGAAAATTGCTTATAAAGCAGCAGAAAAAACAACCATGCCGCCGGTGGGATCCGAGCCCACGACCTCCGAATATCGCGTCCGCTGCTCTTACCAACTGAGCTACGGCGACGGCTGTCCAATCTGCTGCTTTGGTGGGTATTTATGTTTACTGCGTGTAAGCGAACCTTGAGAGTGTTCACCAGCGCCACCCTCGACCATAGCGGTGGACGTAGCACGACCTGTTATACCGCGAGTGTGACGTAGAACGTCATCTAACGGCGAGGGCGGAAACTGTGCGAGAGCCCTCTTATACTACCTATGGCAACAAGACTGCCAGAACCGAGACCCCCGTTAAGCTATTAGCAGACAAGGTAAAGGAAATGAGGGGCTCGTGTGACAAACATATTAAGGAAGCCAACAGTCACGGAAACCAAGAGGCATAGGGAAATGTTTTTAATCTTTTTTTTTATTTGTAGTGCCAATCAATCGGTTTAAAGAAAATTGCTTATAAAGCAGCAGAAAAAACAACCATGCCGCCGGTGGGATCCGAACCCACGACCTCCGGATATATATATATATATATATATATCGGAATGAATTTACACATGCATTACGGCCCCGTAATGGGACAGTTCGCTAAGAAGCTGGCTGTCTGCGCCCAGAAGTTTGTTCACCCCAGGTTCCGGTCCTGGCTGCCCGCCACCCCCCTCCCAACCCAGCGACCTCGGAGGACCAGCCATCCCTGCCCCAGCCCCAGGCCTGCTGCCATGGTGTCCAGGGGTCGATGACCGTGGCCTTTCTTCCTCCTGCGACGCGCCCCACTAAGGCTTGATGTTTTTTCTTTACTGTGCGGGAGCCTCTTCCGGCGGACGACCTCATGGAGGCGGTCGTCGGTGTCCGGAAGCTGCAGCACCTCGGCGGAACAAGGTTCTTTTGTGCCATATCTCGATGGATCAGGCGACGAAAATGATAGCGGCGGGGAGGTTCGTCTTCGCTGGAAAGCAAGATGGCCGCGGCAGTGGTGTACCCGACGATGTAGCAGTCACGGACGACGCCCTGGCTACTGCCCGAGGTGCGAGCGGTAACGGAGCCAGTCTTCTAGAGCAGGGGCTACATCCGGAACGGTTGCCGCATCGTGAAGCTGGAGATGCAGCGGGCGCCGCCGAACTTCCTCACCGTCGCGGGCCACCGCGCCATGCTGGAGTATCGTGGCATGAAGCGGGCGTGCTCGCAGTGCGGAGAAGAGGGTCACCTGGGGGCCGCCTGTACTGCCACGCGGTGCGGTCGTTACGGCGCGTACGGCCAGGAGATTGAGGCCTGCTAGGCGGCGTGCAAGCGCTGCGGAGGACAGCACACGACCTCGGACTGCGTGTAGCCTCACTCGTACGCCGCCGCAGCCACCGCCGGTTCTAGCTAGGCGGCCGACAAGGCACCTGCGAGCGACAGCAGGAAGATGCTGCAGCTAGCACCGCTGAAGACCAGGCAAAAAAGAGCGCATTGACTCCTCGGCGCTCCAGATCGCGGAGGAGCAGTCCAAGGGCGCCTGCGACACAGAGAAGTTGAAGTTGGCCTCGCCGTACAAAGGGGCGTTGCTGCTCGAGTCACCCCTGGTGCAGCCTCCGAGCCTCTTGGACGCGCGGACAGCGCCGCAGCAGCAGGCCGCCGAGGCGGGCACGGACTCGCCCGCGACGTCTTTCCCCGACGCTGCTCTGCACACGCCCGATAAAAGCTGTGAGAGCAGCGACAGCATGAGCGAGACGCGCCCGCACATCCCGTCCGCTCTGCCTCCGCGCCCCCCGTGCGCGGCAAATATGGTTCGGGCTGGCGCGCGTTCCGCGAGGTCCTGGACCTGGCCGAGCCCAAGCGCCAGCACTCGAGGTCTGATGGGGCACTTTGTCATCGGTCGATCCGGCCCCGAAGAAGAAGGTGAAGACGGCGGACGAGGAGAACGCCCTCATGGACGTCTCGGAGCACGCCATAGCCTTCATCATCGCGCCTTGAGGCCGTATCGGCCTTCTTCCTCCTCCGCCGCTCGGCGGTGGCCTGGGCGCCACCATTCCGGCGCTCAGCTGGCGCCGTTATCTTACCGACGCGCTGGCTCTGTACCCGCGGCGGACGAACTGTGGACGGAGTTTGTGTGGGGAAGTGTGTAAGTGTGCGTGTGACTGTGTCTTTACCGTAGCCGCATGCATCCGCTGGACCTATTCACCGCGCCGCCGTTTGCACCGCGTAGCATCGACGTCCCGCCGCCGCGAGGACGCCAGCCAAGGCGCCAGCGGAACCCTGGACGCGACAGTTTTGGTTTGTTCTCGTGATTGGTTGTCTGGGTTTGTTACATTGTTTCACTGCTGCGGTTCATGATGGCGGTGTTCCGTTTTGCTTCTTTCAAAGGCTAGGGTTCTAGCTCTCCCGATGAGCAACGGGAGGTTCTTCACTTTGCACGATCGTTCCGTGTTGATGTTTTATTTCTGCAGGAGTGCATATTCCGCGCCATTGTCGATGTTCTTTCTTTTCGTTTGCGTTTTTGTTGTGATCCATTCGTTTCGTTGACGGACTCGCGGTGTTGTGGCATAGGTGTTGTTTTCTTGAACTCGGTTTTTCGCGCAGGAGTGCATTGTACATTCGAGCACGACGGTCGAGGGATGGTGGTTGATCTTCTGCTCAGCGGGCGACGGACCCCCTTTGTCAACGTTTACACGCCGCTCACCCGTCCTTTGACGAACGTGTTCTTCCCCTGGCTGGCTCCCCACTTTCTCGGGCCGATGCCCCAAGTTTTCTGGGGGAGGGGGACTTTACTGCGTACTTGTCTTTGTACGTGATATTAGGGGACCAGGACAGGGCGCACCAATTTATTACGCCAAGGAATTGAGCAAACCTATTCGCCAGCTCTCCTTCTCAGATGCTTGGGTCGCGCTTCATCGCGACCCCTTCGAGGGTACGCGCGTGAGAGGGCATAGCGTGAGCAGGATAGATCGAATATACCCTCCGCCCGGCCTAGTGCCAAGCTTAGTATCCTGCGAGGTGCTCCCTCTTCCGACAGGCTTGCGCGCTCTGAGGGATCACGTTCCCTACTCGGTCACCTTACGGGGCGAACCGGGTTGCACCCATGTGTCCAGCGCGTGGCGCATGGACGTATCACTCATGCGCAATCCCCGCAGTATTGTAGATATCTGTGCTGAATTGGTCGTAGGCGAAAGAGCTTTGGAGGAGGGCTTCAGCCGTGGAGCATGGGACGCACTTAAACTGCAAATTACGACATCCTGATATGCGCCGGAAAGAGAAGCGTGTGCGCCATAGAGCCCTACTGAATTATGTGCTGCGCCGCATTCGCATTGTTCAGTGAACGGCTGAACTTTCGCGATGCGCGATTACATGGAGACGCCACGGGTCAATGCATCCTAGGGGAGACGGTGCGATCTTCCCGCGTCGCGGTAGACTTGCACCTCCCTGTAGGGGACACGGCAGACTTGCTGCACGCGTGTAGCCTCCGCTCCCGAGGTGATCGTCCTAGTCCTGTAGAGCAAGAGGTGTTGGATGACGGCATGACCTCAGCCAATCCTGTAGACATCACACGTGTTTCGCGGCCACTTCCGAGCTCTCTTTGCGTCGCAGCGGTCGGGCACTATCCCGACCACCGGGCGAAGCGGCGCTCCGCGCTTCGGCCACGCGCGAGGAGGTTTGTAGAGTACTGCGTGCAATAAACCAATCATACGCGCCGGGACCAGACGGTCTGGTCATCGGATTTTACAGCACTTTCTTTGAGGTTGAGGGCAGGGCACTGACCCGGTTGGTCAACTCTCTTCTTGTGAGCTGATACAAAGCGCCGTCTTTCAACTCGCCTCGGACTCGAATCATAGAGGCCCATCACGCTGCTTAACTCCGACATTAAAGTGGCCGCGTCGATCCTCCTTCAGCGCTTGCGTCCCCTCTTGACAGGCTTCGTCAGCCTCTTGCAGTCCTGCGCCGTGCCGGGCCGTTCTGTCTTCACATCACTGACCATGACTGGGGACGTTTTTGAGTGTCCGCGTGCAAAGGGGTTTGGTGGGGTGTTTTTCTCGTTGGACCAAGCGAAAGTGTCTCACCGAGTAGAACACTGCTACTTCTTTGCGGTACTGCGGTGTCTCGGCTTGCCCTCAGAAGAGTGAGCTGGTACCTAACGGCGCTATTATTCCTAGCTCCCCTGTCATTAGAGGCCTGATACAAGGTTGTCCTCCGGCACTCTTCGCTCTTTCTTTGGGCCCGCTGTTGCGGAGCGTTGCTTCCAACCACCGCATACGCAGTTTCCCAATGACGGGAAAGGACACTATCATGATTGCAGCCTACGCCGATGACATCTCCTCGTTCACGCGGAACCGCGCCAATTTTTCGTCCTTTCTGGCCACCTTCGAGACGTATGCAGCGCTCTCCGGAGCCAAACTGAACGCGAGAAGAGCCATGCGCTTCGTTTTGGCTACTTTAGCGACCCCCTTCTGGCGCCGGTCTCTTTCGTGGATGCTGTACGCGTGTTGGGAGTCCTGTGCGAGGATGGTGGCGTGTCCTCGCGCGCTTGGACCAATGTGGTCAATCGGACGGCCAACGCACTCACCTAGGCGACACAGTTCGTCCTGTCCATGGTATCTGTGATAAAGATGAAGTGTGGCAAGTGCGCTGCACGCACTCGCGCGCATGGGGGGAGAGAAGACTACGATGTAGGAGAATACAGATCGGCTCGACCGTATGCTACGTGTACTATTTCATTGCTAATTATCATTACTACGATACAACATATTATGGCGACGAGGATGCTGTTTTGATTCGGGACCTTCACGTGGCCTGCTCACCATCCGTCATGAGCTTTTCTGGGCTTCAGCCACCACCACCCTTCCTGCCGACTCCTCGTCGTCCTGCCCTTCCATGGGAGCAATGGGAGCTGGCGCTCCGGAATTACATGCTGGCCTCTGGTGCCTCTACTCTGGGCGCGGACAGGCGGAAGGCCATCCTGCTGAATTGCCTCGGACTGGAAGGTCAGCGCATTTTTTATACATTGGCGCCGCCGTCGTCCACTCCAGCGCCTACAGCTGCGGCTTCGCACTCCGGTGACGAGGCGCCCTGCCTTGACGAATTTGATGCGGCGATATCCATCCTGTCGGAGCATTACAAATCGTCCGTGAATGTAATCGCCGCACGTCATCGCTTTCGCCGTCGAGTTCAGGCTCCAGGAGAGACAACCGATGAGTACGTCGCTGTCCTGCGCAGCCTTGTCGGTGACTGCGGGTTTGGGACCATGGCGGACGATATGATCAGGGACCAGCTGGTGGAGAAGACCTCGAGTTGCCATCTGCGTGAGCGCCTACTCATGGAAGGCTCCTCCTTGACTCTGTCGCGCGCCATGCTCCTTGCTCGACAGTGTGAGCAAGCTTCCCGGGAAGCCAGGGAATTGGCTGAGGAGGACGCTCCAGTACATCGTGTGAGATGCGAGCGCGGATCGAGACAAACACCACCTGAGGCCCATTGCTGCAAGTGTTAAAGTCAACCATCACAACCTGCTGCTGCAATACCAGAGCGCATGTGCTACCGCTGCGGTTCTACAACTCACCTAGCGAACAACCCTGCATGCCGAGCCCGCAACCGCAAGTGTCGTCGGTGCGGCAAGGTGGGCCATTTCGACTCTCTCTGCAAGTCGTCCGACCGTCCTGTTCAAGTTCAGCAAGTTGCAGATACTGCTGACACATCGTCGATGCCGGATGGCTCCAGCAGTGCGTCTATTCTCAATGTTGAAAGTAAAAAAACGGAATTTTCGCCTCAGTCCTGATTGAAGGCAAGTTCATCCGCTTCCTGATTGACACCGGCTCATCTGTGTCAATTATTTCTGAAGATTTCTACCACCGATTCTTCGCTAAATGTTTCCCGCTTAAATCAACTGCAGTTCAACTATTGGACTATTCTGAGTCTCGGATTATAGTCCAATGGTGTTTTGTTGCCACAGAAAAGTTCCACGGCCGTACCGCCTGCATCCTGTTGTACGTTGTCTCGGGAGGCACAACGCTGCTGGGCCTGGATTCCATTGCCGCTCTACAAATGAAGATCAAAGGTGCATCGTTGGAATGTCTTTCCATGACACCTGATACGCCTCTGTTACCTCCTGAGCTACGTCCACACTTCGAACATCTCTTCTCCAAGGAACTCGGAGTTGCTCGTGGCTACGTGCACAAAGTCAGAGTGCAGGATTCCGTTTCTCCTGTTGTTTGCAAGCTCCGACGGCTGCCGTTTGCAATTCGTCAGCAGGTGTCCGAGGAACTGCAGAAGCTTGAAGCTCAAGACATCATTGAACGGGTCGACGCTTCCAAGTGGATTTCACCCATAGTCGTGGCTCGGAAAAAAGATTGCTCCATCCGAATGTGCGTCGATTTGCGTGAGCCGAACAAGGCTATTGTGGTCGACAGTTTTCCTTTGCCACAAACGGAAGAACTTCTACATAGCTTGGCCGGGTCACAGCGGTTTTCGAAGTTGGACCTTGCCTCGGCTTACCATCAAGTACCACTTAGCCCTGAGAGTCGGGAATTGACCACATTCATTACCCATGATTGCCTCTTCCGCTTCAAACGAGTGTGTTTCGGCCTTGCTTCGGCGCCTTCGGCTTTTCAGAAGATGATGCACTTAATTTTAAAAGGGTGCAAAGGTGTCCTCTGCTACATCGACGACATCATAGTCCATGGCACCTCCCGACAGGAGCACCTGACCAACCTTCGTGCTGTTCTCGAGCGCCTGTCCCAAGCCGGACTCAAGCTCAACCACAAATGTGTCTTCGATGTTCCGAAGCTCACTTTCTTGGGGCATGTTGTCAGCGGTGAAGGACTGTTTCCGCTTTCTTCTGCCATCGAGGCGATTACGAAGGCTCCGACTCCATCTAACATCAGCGAGCTTCGCTCCCTCCTTGGACTTGCGGGTTTCTACTCCAAGTTTATCCCGCATTACTCCGACGTCGTTGAGCCTATGCGCGCCCTACTTCGAGGCAGCGACTCCGCCTTCACTTGGACTGCTGCTGCGGATTCAAGCTTCAAACTACTGAAGTCCATGTTGACGTCATGTGAGGTGTTCCATTTTTTTGATCCTGCCCTTCCCGTGGTCGTAACGACTGACGCTTCCGGATATGGCCTTGGGGCAGTGCTTCAGCAAGACAACGGCCATTCCCTGCAAACTGTTGCGTTTGCCTCCCGTACCTTGACACCCCAAGAAAGAAAGTACTCTGTTGGTGAACGTGAGGCCCTAGCTTGCGTTTGGGCGTGCGAACGGTGGCACGTGTATTTGTGGGGCCGGCCTTTTGTTCTACCCACCGACCACAGTGCACTTGTCATTTTGTTGTCGACTAAAGGAACGGGCCATCGGCCGTTGCAAATTTCACGTTGGTCGGCTCGCCTGTTGTGCTACAACTACACTGTAGAGTACCGCAAAGGCAATGACAACTCTGTTGCGGATGCTCTGTCTCGCCTTCCCTTACCGACCACATCGTGCAGTGAGCCCAGTGAGTTCGACGTCAGTGACGACGACTTCGTCTGCCTGCTATCGCCAGCCGTGACTCTACAAGAGCTTCAAGAGGCAACCATCAGCGACGCCGCAGTTGTTCAAGCCATTCAGTTTAAATCGGCGACATGGCCAAGAAATCCCTACCGGAGAACCTTAGGCCATACTATCTCCTGCGCTCGGAGCTGTCCGTCGTGCAAGGGGTCTTGTACCGAGGTGACAGGCTCGTCGTTCCCGAAAGTTTGCGACGACGCCTCATGGACATCGCGCACGAGTCACACCCCGGGATCAGCCGCACGAAAAGTCGACTGCGAGAGCTCTACTCGTGGCCGCGAATGGACGAGCACGTCGAAGAAATGGTACGGACATGCGTCGTGTGCCAGTCCTGTGACAAATCGGCTCGTCCGGTGGCAACTCCTCTGCAACCTGTCGCCTTCCCAGAGAAACCTTGGGATAAGGTTGCCATTGATATCGTGGGGCTTTCGACCAAGCTCCCAATGGCTGCCGCTTCGCGGTTACTCTCATGGATTATTACAGTAAGTGGCCAGAAGTTGTCTTCGCTGATGCCATCACAACTCAAACCGTTCAAGAATTCCTGCTTGGCCTCTTCGCTCGTGAGGGTTACCCTCAAGAGATTGTCTCTGACCACGGACCTCAATTTTCATCGATGGCCATGCAAACTTTCCTCCGCGAACGGGGGATACGCCATTGCTACTCTTCAGTGTACCATCCCCAAGCTAATGGACTCGTTGAACGATTCAATCGAAAGCTTAAGTCCTACATTCAGCTAGCTCTGTGCGAGCGACGCGACCTACGTACAGCGATTGTGGACTACGTCGGTGTCTACCGCTGTACGCCCCATGCCACGACAGGAATTGCACCAGCTGTCCTACTTCATGGCCGGTTGCCCCGCACAAGACATAATGTCGTTGGACTGCCGGATCAGTCGTTCTCAATGGATCCGACAAAAGCGCTTAAGCTTTTGCGGCAGAGGCTTGACGAGAAACAAGCGCAATACAAGCTTTATGCGGACCAGGGGAGTGGCGCCCAGTGTCGTGACTTTCAGATTAGCCAGTACGTGCGTGTCCGCAAACCCAATGTGCGAGGCAAACTGTCAGCTCGGTTTTCGGAGCCTCGGAAAGTTGTGGAGCAGCGTGGACCTGCATCTTATCTGCTGGATGATGGGCGAGTGTGGCACTCGTCCAAGTTTTCTGCGGTTCGCCCAGAAGTAGTTCAGCAGCAACTGTCCTCCTCAGCTCCAGCGGCCCTTTTCGCTGATATTTCGCCGATTATCGACGGCAACCGAATGCCGCCGCCCAGTCCACAGTCCGGAACCGTGGTCCAGGGTCCTTCTTCGGACGCGCCTTCAATCCATATGATGCCAGCCGTTCCGCGCCCTCCGGAATCGGCAGCCGCTCCTCAACCCTCGTGTAGTAAATCCACAGCGGCAACTGCGGCTTCACCTCCTGCGCCGCATCGCCGAAGTACTCGCAAAAAGAAGCGGCCCGCATGGTTCAAAGACTATGACATCCGCTAGACATTTTGTTTTTTTTTTAAGTGCGGCGGAAATGTGATAAAGATGAAGTGTGGCAAGTGCACTGCACGCACTCGCGCGCATGGGGGGAGAGAAGACGACGAAGTAGGAGAATACAGATCGGCTCGACCGTATGCTACGTGTACTGTTTCATTGCTAATTATCATTACTACGATACAACAGTATCTAGGATCGTTGTGGTGAAGAACCGCGCGTGCGCCATGGCAAATTATTTAGCCGGAGTTGCGGTCATGCCTCGCCGTACCGCCACACGCCTGGCGTCACTCGTGAGTGTTTTTCTGTGGGAGGAGAGTCCCTCGCCAGTCTGCGCCCCACCTCCTGCAACTCCCGACCAGCCGAGGAGGACTCGGACTGCCATGCATTACCAGGATGGCCCGCGTTGTGATGACTAAGCTGGTAGCCCAGCTTTTGGATCGTGACGCCTATCCGGGACGACCCCTTGTGCTCTACTGGCAGAGCACGGCACGTAGAGCTTTCGCCCCGGGTAGGCATGTAGGACCGCAAGCGGAAAGACCGCCCGCCTTTTATAGCGCAGCCATGGGCTTCAAGCACTTGTTCGAGGCCGATCTCGCTCAGCTTGATATCGGCGAGGTCTCGGCCATTGAAGTTAGCCAGCTGATTGCCTGTGCGCTGCTATACCCAGACGACCAGCGGCACACAGTAGTGAGAAAGTGGTGCTCCTGGGCCACGGGTCGGTTTCCGCCTGCAGTCAGGGACTTTTAATGGTGAAGCCGCTGGGTCGTCTTACCCACTCGTCAACGGTGCACATCCTAGAGCGTGGTGCCCAATGAGCAGGGCCCAAACTGCGGTGCTGCTGAAACGGTACTACAGCAGTTTTCGTTTGAGTTCCCTTTTGCGCGTCTGATGGGGCGGCTAGTGCGCCCCATGTTATCAGTGAATTACGGACAAGGCGTCCGGTGCCCGCGGGGCCTTTTTGCGGGCCTTGTCATGCAATTCGTCCTGTTTGAATTGTGGCGCCGTCGTTGCCTTGCAGAAGCTCACTGGGAGCCGGTGCGAACCATGTACCCAGCGCTGCAGAACCTGCGTCTTCTCCTGCGGACTTATCTGTCTTGCCATTTAGATCAATATGTAGAAGCGTAGTTTCTGCAGCGCTGGCATACTTGTTTCTTTGTTGTGCTCGAAGGAAGGCTGGAGGTGCCAGCTCCCCTCTTTTAGTGTGTATAATTGTAAACTTGTGTTCCCCTTTTGATGTTGTTTGGTAGAACCTGGTTGTGGGTTTGTTATCGGCACCGGGGAAATTGGCGACCCTCCACCCGCCCCACCATTGTGTATCTCTGGCTTTGTGTTGCGATCAATTTGTTTAGTGGTCCTAAATGCACTTTGCGGCACTTCTAAGTGGCTTCGCACAATATTTTTTTAAGCACATTTTGTTGTAGGCGATGTCAATTGTGTACATAGTTGCTTCCTTTGTATTTTCAGGATGTTCGTACACAAAAAATTTCTCCTTATATAGAATATTTTTTCGGAGGGATTGGAGGGCAGAACCAATTGTTATGGTCACCATCTTAGATTTTAGAAACCGAAACTCTGCCGCTATTTCGTCCCCTGACATCATACTCCCATATTTCCACATCTATCCACCATATTGGACGGTGACGTCACCATCTGCACGCGGCAGGCGGTTGTTTCTACAATGCTATTGCATACAGCGCTACAAGTCTCAATACGGGATGTGCTGTTTCCTAGTTGCTGCCACAGATGGCGCGGTGATCTCAGTGGGGCAGGAGACCCCACGAAATCTCGAAACGTGATGTGTAGTTGCTGCCACAAATGGCGCTATGACCTTAGGGCGGTATCAGACCTTACGAAATCTCCAAACGTATGAGTAAGAGCTAATGCTCTTAAAAGACCAAGGAATGCAGAGTCTCAATCGAGCCACGTGAGCGAGCTGTGTCGTCCGTGAGCAGCCATTCGTAGAGGTCACCTTGCAATAAAATAGTTGACGTCAATCAGCCGACGGTTGAAGACAAAGGTTGCGGCATATCGGCATGGGAACTTATGATACCTGTCTCGGTGTCTTAATGGCGTTCAAACCCAAATAAGATCTAAGCGTAGTCCTGTGCACTTCTCCTGCTGGTGAACACGTCCTTTCCGCTGGTATTCGACGGACTACGCACAAATTCTCCAGAAAGCTAGGTCCACCAATAACATCTCTAAACCTTGGAACGGTCTTGAGATTTGATGGCGCCCATACGATCACGACGGCGGCGTTCCATAACTGAGGCAAAAATGTTCCGTGATGGAAGTGTCATCGTGTACGGAAAATGAAAAAACGGTATCGAGGCAGGTTTGTGGCAAGCGTGCGTATAGAAGGAAGAAACAATAATAGCCGGTTACTTCCTGCTTAGCGGCGTGATCGGCGTATGTAACAAAGGCCAAAACGGCGTCCCAGTTGATATGGTCGTACACTACCTACGTCGACATCATGTTGATGAGGGTCCGGTTGAGGCGCTCTGTAAGGCTGTTTCTCTATATACGGTGAGTAGAATGGCGGTATTGTCAGCCACAGAGCTGGAGCAATTCTTCCACATCGTCAGCTGTAAGCTGTCAACCGGTCACCGATGGCGACATGGGGCGCAATTTGGCAAAGAACAATTCGGTCAAGCAAGAAGTTGAATACGTCGGCTGCTTTGGTCAAATCGAGTGGAGCTGTTTCCGCACATCGAGTGAAGTAGTCGACTGCCACAATGATAAAAAGCCGCCATCAGACGTCGACTACAGGAAAGGTGCAATCAAGTCAATTCCAATTTCCTAAAAAGGTGTTGCAAGGGTCCTGAAGGGTGGAAGAAGAAAAGCCGGTCTCGTCGTGCATCTCTTTGGGCGTTGGCAGGGGGCAGAACTTGTGACGTAGCGCTTTTTTCTCGTTTACAACCTTCGCCAAAAAAACGTTGCCGGACTCTCGACAGGATGCAGCTAAGCCGAGGTGCATTGCGGTGCTGTCATGCATGGCATTAGGATGGCACCTCTTAGAGAAGCCGGGACAAAAATAAGCAGGTGGGCACAATCAGCTGAGTAGTCCTTGAAGATCAGACCATCCAGCATAACGAAGTGTATTGTCGGTGCTGGCTTCCGTGTCTTACCAAAAACTGAGTCACAGTGGGATCTTGGCATTGTTTGTACTGGAACGGTGCGTGGTCTGGCGAGCGCCTCCACTAGTTTTACAATGCCTGCCGAGTACGGCCGATCCGACCGTCCAACACCCTCTGCTATCCTCGTTTCCTGCTCTCCCCGTCGGCTAGCCTTCGCGCCTGCTCTACTTCTGTGAGCGAGAGTGCCATCTTAGTGGCGCGCGATGACAGAAAGCGGACGAAGAGAACTTTTTAAACGTTCTCTCTTTCTTCGTGAGGCCGCGCTCTGCATCCCTCATAGTAATCAGGTTGCCTGTCAGGTACTGACGCGTCATAGAGCGCGCCGTTCGTGGCGCTGCTCACAGTGGAGCCGCTGCAGGCGTTGGCTTAAAAAAAGCCAAAGAGAGCGCGATACAGCGGTGTTAGCATTGTAACGAAAGGCTGTGGCGACTTCTTCGAATCATGTTTGTCTTTTACCTACAACGCTGAAAGATTCCGGGAGAGGTACTAACACTGCTTGGCAGAAATGTGAAATCAGAGGGTAAAGGCAGTTAGTAATACGTTTTACCCTATTCATTTGCGATTCAATCATGTTGAGTAAGGAAAATGGGAGAATGAAATACAGAAGGAATGCTATATCATCCCGAGAAGGCATTTTTCGAAACTGCCAAGTAGCAGTAGCTTTCAAGTCGTAGCTGTGCTTTTCGCAGGCTAAACTGTCGTCGTTGCGACCAGTAGATAAAGATTTTTCTCTGTGCCTGGCAGACTACAGCTACGTTTGTTTTAAGAAGCGAAAATAACTCCAGTCGCAAATCCACGGCGCAGCAGCTGATGCCAAGGCATTTCGGACGTTGTGCCTGGTCCTAACAAGGACCAGGTGCTAATAAAACGAAGCAAATCTAAAAAAAAGCTATTGAAGGAAATGAGGCAGATAAAACAGAAATCAAGTTCGCTTGAGCACGTCATCAGGCGCAGTCACCGTGGAGGCCAAACCACAAGGCAGCATTTCTTCGGCACAGCATCAGCGTTTTTTCTACCGTCGATATTGCTTCAGGCCGCTGGAGAGGGCAATCAAACACACGACGGCGTACGAACTGTTTGTTCAGACGGGCGTTAGATGTGTTTTGTTTCGTTCACTGTTCTGTTCCGCTCGCGCACGAGATGCTTTGTCCTCCTGGAGCGTACAAATATGATTGAGCTACAAAGCATATTTCTGATATCTGTAAATAAATGTCAATGCTAGCAAATATACAAACTCTAGAAATGTAAACTGCTATAAACACAGAGTTTTAATGTATATAGCAGCAGACACATGCAAAATATTGTATATGTTAATGCTGAAAAGAGTTGTTAACATATGTAAATAAATGCACGTGAACGTCCCCTTTCTTTCTACAAACGAGCTTAAAATTTGCCACACTTCGCACAAATATGATAGCAGCAGCCGTGCTTGCCATAATTAACTCGTACCATTTTAGTGCCGCTGCGAGGACACCTTGTCAGCGTCGCAGACCACACCATTTATCTTCTCAAAACCATTTTCTTTAATCATGGTGCCACGAAACGAAAAAACGTAACAACTTGCAGCGCTCTATTCGTCTGGCAAGGAACAGCGTCCTCAAGTGATAGGCGGAGCGAATGCCTGCGACCACCTCTGCAAATGGCAAGCAAAGCTGCTGCTCCAGCCGATTATCGTTGGAAAAAGCGCTGCACCGCGGATGAATCGGGAGCTACGCAAGAAGATGAACGAAGCAGGAATCTGACAGACGCGTGGTGTAGTACAGGAGTAGGACAGATAACGCCAGCACCGCGCGACCGTTGGCAAGCATGACGCATGTAGTCCAACCGAGTGACTTTAGCCCAACCATCTGGGTAGCGCCGCAGCGCGGCAACTAACTGAAGTGAGGCGTACCGGCGGCTCCCATTGTGAAGCGGGCGATGCGGCTGACATTGTAAAAATAGAGGAGGCACTGGTCTGGCATTGTCTGGGCCACAGTTGCGAGGCAGCTGTCTAGATCGCCTTTACGAGCTGCCTTGAAAGGAAAAGGAAATTAGGAGAAGCAATCAGCGTACGCCCCTACTGTGTTTGCATTCAACTTGATACATGAAGGTGGATCTGTTTTACACGAGTGTCCCGCGCTTTGAGCCTTGCCAGTATGCCCTCATCAAATAATTATTACCGCACAGCTCTGTGTCGTTTCATGCTACTTTAATAAAATGGGATTTATTGGTACCTTGTTTATTTCAGATGCCCCCCCCCCCCCTCTCTTCCTTCCGGTGGTGAAATGCTGTTATATGTAGTCTAGTATGGTTCTGTAACAGCACTTAGAATTCTCTACATCTCATTGACAACAGCACTTATTGCATATTATGCTCGAGGAAATCGCCATTTACGCCCACACAGCTGTAATCGGTGCACAGAAGAAGAGAGCACGTGTTAGAATTTAAGCTGCTAATTTCATTCAAAAGATGTACAAATCCAGAATTTTTTACACTGTGCTGCCTTAATAGCAACCATTACCCTCTTTGAGCTTGTATACTTAGCTTTCTTCCTGTTTTATGCTGTAATTGCCTGAAGGCAAATAAAGTACTGTGTCTTAACGTTGTGTATAGCCTATTTTTATTTATTTTGAAAACCTATCCCGGTGGTGGTCCTTCTCGGAGGCGCTCTGATATCCTCAGCCTTCTTAGCATCGACAGAGTAGAGAGCCCCAATGATATGCTGAGAGATATGCTGAGGTTTTCAACTGGAGCACTATAGAGTGAGTAGTGTTTTTGAGTTCCGCGCCTGCAGGAATATTCTGAAGCTCCTCCTGCAGAAGTCCAAGCACGCATTGTTGACCGTGGTATTGTACGCGAAAGGCCATGGCAGGTGTGGCCGACAATTTTAATGAGAGAGCATTTTATTTCTCATCGTGCGAATTTTCGTCCTGTTTCTGTCATAAAATTCGCTGAGTGGTTGCGAGAGGTGTCCATGAGTTTTCCACGGCAGTGCAACCAGCCCAGTGAGCTCTTAGCCACGTGACCACCGTCGTAAGTGAAACTAAAATAAAGCATTTAGTTTTTATTATACTCCTACTTTCCGATGAAAGCGTAAAGAAAATGTATACTATAAAACGAATTTGCAGAAGCCACCGCGAAACGCAGGAAGGTTCTAGGCGGATCTCTTACCACTTTATTGGGGCACTCCTCACAATAAAAGTGCAATGACGGTAGAAATCTCGTGTATTGGATGAAGCAATGGCCAATGACACATTTACGTTAAGCAGCAATGTCGCTTCTATTGCTTTCTCAATTGCACTATTAAAGTGACTTAAACGTCCTCATAGCGGTTTTGACTGATTCAGCACATTGCACTGATTACATTCCTAAAAAAGGCTGATATGAGCAGCTTGTCGCCGAATGTTTAATTAGCTTCTTCGTAACATCCTAGATGGGGGCCCGCTACGCGGCATCTCAGATCTGCGAATCACTCAAGATTTATCTGCAGCTGAGGCAAGACTGAATTAGGGATGTTGAACCGGGCATTACTTTTTATTTGTTGCTGTCCGGGCAGCGACACTGAGTGCCAAGGCACGGCGCTTTTGACCCTAGAGGCGAATCCTTTTTAACGCGATAGCTTTAAATGCCTCGTTCACCAGAAACTCGGTGGTCGGCGTTGTCTGCTTCAGCGTTGTTAGCAAAAAATCGCTACCATGGCTCTTTCAGGCCCATCGAACAGCCTTGGATGCAGGCGGGCACCTATGTCGGGTGCCCTTACAGCGCCATCACATACTGCCCAACGTGAGAGGTGGGCGTTAAATTAATGATGATTGGTCGCTCGGGAAGAGAAACCTAGGCCACACAAAGCTCACCATTCAGAGCACTTGCCTTCGCAGGGATGTGGCGCATCGCTTAACCACAGCACCAGGATGGTATAGAGACTCCCAGCAATCAATTAAAGAAAAGTAAAAAGTGCCCTTAGGGATATATGGGAACTGACAATTACGCTAGCGCATCATGCCCTTAAGGCGGGCCCTAAGTGTCCCTTCCAATTTCCGACGAACGTATAGAAACTAGCCCCTAAAATTTTAAGCGAGCGAACTCTGAGAACACTTCTAGCTCAATGCACTGTAAAATTTTCAAAATGAAAAATAAACATCAGCTTACTCACGAATATTAGTCATAACCGTTTTTGTTCACGCCTTATAGGGATCTCATCTCGCAAAAGGGGAAGCATGTTTCTGAAATCTGAAAACTCGCTAATCACAGGCATAATAGTGCCTTGTGTCAACGGCGTACCTCATAGTGTTGAAAAGCATACCAACTTATTTTCTTGGCGATGCCAGTTTCACGGCACATCGAAAAACTGTCGGCCTTTCTCAAAATGAGTGCTGAAGCTAAAGAAAACCGGTTTTCTCGTGTCAAGCATGTTACCA
>JARKHS020031204.1:0-10000 GCA_030143305.2 Amblyomma americanum
TTGTTTCCATATTTCTGATTTATGGTCATTTAGAACACGATTTTAATTACTGGTTTTAAAGATGTCTTAGAGCACATTTGGTTTTAAAGAAGTACGCTTTTCTATAAAATATAGTTATGTTCGAGTTTCGTCACCGCACCGGGTAGCGACTCTTATGCCATTCATCTCGGCTTCTGTGAGGCCTGCTTGCCGCTGGCCGCCGCCGTAGCTCACCATCTCGTGACTTCTTTCTTGTAGCTGCTCGCCTTTTATCTGTTAATTTTAAGTTCGTGTTTTTTTTTCGTGCTGCGTTGCCATCGGCCACATGTGCACACTTATCCGATATGCGAGTTCCAGTCGTACGCTTTTGATGTTCGTACCCGAGAAAAGACGGTGTGGTTCGGGATGAAGGGACCCGACGAACTGGTGTTCCATCGGAAAGTTCCAAGCGAGAACTGCTGCGCTGACAGCACATTAAAACGGTAGGGTGTTACAATTGCTTTGTTATTGCGTTATGACCTTACCACTGATTGCCTGTACCAGCCAGAAAGGTGTCTTATAAGGCGTGTGTGGGCGGTGTCAGATCTGTGTTTCGGATGATCTGTTGGTAGTTCATGAAAACAGCGCATGTTTCGTCGTGAATTTCGTAGATTCCCTGGCACTTTCAGAGGTACTTAATAATGGTGCTTTGCGTTGACGGTACTTTTAGTTCATTTCGTACAAAAGAAACGCTACAATCAACGTCTTTTAGCAGATATTTGAAGAATACATAAGCAATATGTATATTTTGCGAAAGTTTTGATAGTAGAAAAATCTATTGCCTTATGGTTTGTTTTTACGCAGTGAATGCTGCCTTGAAAGTTTACGCTGCACGCATGTTAATGAGCACTGAAAATTGAAAACTAAAATATTTTGTTAACGCAGATTTGCAGATGTTATTGTTGGTGGGATACTGCCTTTATTTATCTCTTTATAGTCACAATTCAGAGCGTTGTATGTCTGAAGACATGACCCGTTAGAAAAATCGGATCGTCGTGTGCTATTTGTATTTGTGTGTTAGGCACAGAACAATCTCTAATGAAGTCGCTTCTTTAATTAAAATCTTCTTTAGCCGTCTCCTGGACCACTTGGTTCCTTGAACGTTTCCAAGGCCGTTGTTCGTATTCGTTCATTTTCCCTTACAATTCTGTGAGAGCTTTATTGTATGCTCCTTTAAGTGTGCGTACATTTTGATCGTATTGATAAAGATGTCTGTCATCCCTGTCATCTAAACGGAAGCTGTAATTCCACGGGGAAGTGCAGCGCTATATACAGCACTCTTATGCCAGGTGTGACAAGCAGACGGCTAGCTTATTCTCCGCACATGCAACTTGTCTTAGGGATTAGTCCAGGCCACTTCTTATTGCATCACTATTAAGACACAGAGCTTGTGTTGTGGTTTTCAACGAATAATCGTGCCTTGATAAAACATTATACATTTGTTATTTATGTGAGCCAAACCATCAACAAAAGTCTGTAACAACGACTTGCTCGCATACTCGGGTGCAGAAAACAGCTCCCAAACAAGAAGCTACAAATATACATAAAACCTCTACAACGGTGACGCTCATACAGCCAGAGTCACTTTTGGATATTGATCCCTATAAATCAATAAACAAACAAAATACAGGGTGTCCCAGCTAACTTTAGCTAGGGTTTAAAAATACGCCTGGGCACCCTAAGACGACGCACCCAGACGCATGTTGCTGGATATTGTATGAAGTAAGTCACGCTATTTTTTTTGTATTGTACTTAACTGCATAATTAGTCCAGATAAATTACCCACTGTGCCAGCAGCAAAGTTGAACGAAAAATTCGTGTGAGAAAGTTCTAGAACGCCCCGAATGAACAGTTTCTAACCTTCCATCTGTTACGTATCAGCTTTCTTTACGCTCACTGCAGATGCCCGCGAAATACAAAAAATACCACGTGACATGGCCGCTCGCGCGCCGCGACTCCAGTGCTCTCAAACGTTCCGCGTAGGAATGAGCGGACCATTGATTCCTGTGTGCTGTTGCTGAAAAGCAGACAGGGCAGCGACGTAGCATCTGGCTGTCCTATTCACGCCAGCGGTATGCTTCCCTTGTGGCGTTTCATGACAGCGATAAGCAGACGCAGGCCTTATCGCTTGCGTTGGCGTAAATCGCTCAGCCAGCGCCTGCCTCACAGCCCTGTCAACTTTTATTCGGCAGCACACTGGGCCTATTGATATGTTCATTCCTGCGCAGACCGTTTGAGAGCACTGTAATCGCGGCGCGCAAGCGGGCAGGTCACGTGATATTTTTGTATTTTGCGGGCACCTGCAGTGACCGAGAAAATGCCAATACTTATTAGATGGAAACTTAGACACTGTCCAATCAGACGTCATGCGGGCCGTTCTACAACTGTCTCTTTGGAAATTTTCGTCTATCTTCTTTGCTTGCGAATTTTTTTAGTTAATCTTGAGTAATTATGCAATAACAACCATACAAAAAAGTGTGACTTGCTCCATACAATACCCAGCAGCATACATCTAGTCGGGTCGTCGTAGAGCGCCGTGACATAATTTTAAGCCTTGGTTAAAGATAGCCGGGACACCCTGTATATCTAAAGAAAAATGTACCACTCGGAAATTAAGACAAATACCTGGCCCTGTTGCTACGTTACCGGCACCTCGCTATTCGGAGTGATACAAGCACGAAGATAGGGCAACGTAACAAAGCACGAAGAGAACAAACTATCATAAAATGATGTTTGTTGTGGCCAGTCGTGTGTTTTTCGCCCCTGCGTCGTGTGTCGGAAGGAACCGGGAGGTATTTGAATATTTATTTTTACCGTTAAAATCCTTGTCATGACGTGACGTCACCTCACCTTTCGTAGATGGCGCTGGCTCCGCACAATAAGCAGCCATGTTTTGAAAGTATGGTTTTTTATGTAAACAGTGCTATCACTCTACATCTACCATGTAGAACAGTCGTAAAAGCTATACTGCTAGATGCAATGATAGCTGAACCACCTGTGAGATAATCGTTTCGCCTAAACAAGGTTTGTACACTTGTAGAATTCGGTCAGGACAGGTGGCAGAAATCATTGCTCAAATGCCCTGTTTACATGTAATAGTCGCGAACTCTATATTTGTCTATCTGGCGCGCATGGGATACATTTTTGTTGATCCATTACGGCGTGAACCTCCGTGAATATGGACGGTTTTAGAGAGCCATGCCAATGGTGCCTAAAAGTGGATGCCAAGAGGCTTGGAGTACGGAAGTAAACTTGTGTTCATATCCAAGGCATTTATGAAAGTGTCATCACCGCGTTGTCCCTGACTATGCGCTTACTTTATGCTGTATTACGCTATGAAAAAAAAATTTCAACAAAATTGCAGATTTTGTACTTCCGGATACATATGTGCTTTTGTTATGACCATTTCTTCATTATCATAAATAGTTTAAGCCCACAAGTTCTCGTTAACAACGTATTCTTTGTTTTGAAGAAATCCTAATTCACTATCGCCACTGTGACATTTTATGTAGCTTTTTCTTGCTTATCTCGCTAACTAGTCGGCCTCAATGCGACAATGCTTTTGGCATTCCTAGTTCAGTGCCGAGTGATAGGCCCCTATTGCCTCACTGCACACTTTCGCTGAAAGCGATGATTATCTCCATTGGTCATCTGTGCAAACAGATTAAATTGTCTTTCTTGCTTCTCTTGCGATGGTCCCTTTCCCGCTTGGCTTAATTACTACTTTAGTCCTGCTTTGTTTACGCCGTCGCTTAGCTGCTGACATCAAGTTGTCCAGTTCGGTTTCGGCAAATTCCCGGCCTTGCCACCTCCCCGAGTACACTCATATGCGTGTCCTCATGCAGCGCTGTACAGAAGGTGAGTTTTCCTAACAAGTTTGGGCTCCCTGGAAGAACTCTTTGAAAAAAATCAGACACAAGCACTAACCAATACAGCTGGCCGTGGAGGCCTGATTGGGAGGGCAAAATGGAACCCGAGGGCATCAGGGGAGAATTCCAGCTCCCGCCTGGCTGCATTCGCACGCTTCTGAGCTAAGAGATATCAGTGGCATATTCCCTGAGGCTTTTTGACCCCGCCCCCCAACTTCCTGTCGACAGTTCCTTCTGTTTACCTCCTCTGTTTAGTGCCTCTCTTCCGGCCTGTGCTTTTGAGGATTAGGTGCGGTATTTGTTCATTGACACCGCATAATTTGTTTTGTTACTGGCGCGTTGGCTCAATTCATTTCCTCAAGCAAATAAAAAGCATAATGCGTCTCAATGAGGGGAGGTATAATTGAGAACAATAACCTATAAATGTATTCGCTGTCCGGAAATCACCTCAGTTTTAATGACCGATCAACGCGTGGCTACACTTCTTGTTTTGGCCTCGAATGTGCGATAAATGCGTCCGCCAGCGGCCGCCTTTACGGAGAGTGCGTGTGTTCATTGTGCGACACATTATCGCATGGTTGTTTTTTTAGTGACAAAAGTGTTTTTGCTAACCTTACGGTGATAGTGGATTTTTATGGTGCAACAGCATCTGCGGACAAAGAGCGCCATGGCGCAATGCATTTTCGTTTGCTCATGGTGAGGTGATAGCCCCATTTTGCTAAGGTGAATTAAATCTGGCATGTAAGCATCTAACTAATAAGAGCCTACTAAACTAACTATTCCCTTTGTTATTTTGTGTTGTGCAACGCAGGCTTCATAGGCATGTGTACGACGAGGAAAATGGGGAAGCCGACCAGCAATGAAAATTGCCTGAAAATTGGCTTTTGAGGAAAGGAAATGGCGCAGTACTTTCCTCACATCTCGGCGGGCAAACGAACCGCGTCGTAAGGGAAGGGGCGAAGATGGGAGTGAAAGAAGAAAGCCAGAAAGGGGCGCCATAGTGGATGCCTCCTAAATAATTTCGACCACCTGGGGAGGAAGGGAGGGAAAACTTTATTACGCCGAAGGGAGTTTAGGGCACGTACGACCTATTCCGCCAGGCACTGGAAGAGGATGTGGTTGAGTGTGGTGAGTGGGTGGGTGTACAGAGAACAGGTGGGCATGTAGGCTCCCGGTTGGATCTGGGGGAGGATAGAGGGAGATGGGAGGGTGCGGGTCTGAAGGAGTCTTTAGAGGAACTGTTGGCATTTATCCAGGGAGGGGTGGGGTGGGGGCTAGAGCTCGAACCCTCCCATATTGGCTTGCGTCAGCTCGCTGAAGGTCTGTATGCACTCCCGGGAAGAGTCCGGCTCAGAGACCGCCACCGCCCGGTTTATGGGCGCTGTGAGCGCGCGAAGCGAGTGGACATACAGCGCATCGTCTCCACCAACTTTTGGCTGGAGCCACGGTTCCTCGGCCGGAACCCCGTCAACACAGCCGCGTCTGTGTTCGCGAAGTCGACAGCTACCTGTGGACACCACTCACACACAGGTGGGGCAACATTTACGCATTTTAGGGCCGATCCTCACTTGCGTTTCGTGGCGACGGCGCTAGGCCTAACGCCTACGCCGACGCTCGGCCGTGAGTGAGTCGCCCACCCGTGTCAAGATGGCTGCCCAAAAAGTACAACGCGGCTACGACCCGGACGCCATGGCCTGGTCCGAGGTTCCTTCAGCTCCAACGCCTGAGAGTCCGGATTCTGCGCCCATCGAGAACCCCAGGCTCTTCAAACTAGTGGAACGCCGCTCCCGCAAGCGGGACGCCGCCTCCAAGAAAGCGGACGCCACGTCGGCAGGCCGCTCAACACGGCACAGCGCTGCTGCGCGCGCTGCAGCGCTTCACGGAGGGGCCCAGTCTAAGACCGGACCCTCTTGGAAACCAAAGCCACTGCCGCGTCTTCATCCAGAAGACATCGTCATCATCCTGAAGCCCCGGGTGACCGTCGCTCTCAGGGATGTCTACCAACATGGCGAGCTGGGAGCAGCGTTCGCGGACTACCTGGGCGCCAAGGCCGCAGCATCCCTCAGCCTGCTCCCCACATGGGAGCAAAACCTGATCGTCGCAGGCACCAGAGAGCCGCACGTCGCGGACAAGCTTCTGCGGGATTTTCAACTAACATCACCGAAGGGCCAGCTCTCCATGTACGGCCAGTTGAAACTCACTGGAGACGTGTGCCGCGGCGTCATCACCGTGGCCAAGCACGAGACCAGTGAGTCCCTCCAAAACAAGATCCAGTGGCGTGCTGGAGAGCTTGCCGATATCCGCAAGCTTGGCAAATCCGACGTCGCGTCGCTCACCTTCGTGGGAAAAGTGGTGCCGCGATATGTGCATTACAACTCTGAGGTGACCCTTGTGCGTCCGTACAAGAGAACCATTCCGGCCTGCGTGCGGTGCGGCACTGTGGGCCACCGAGCAGACACCTGCCCCTGCCCGGATGAAAAGTGCGGCCTGTGTGGCCAAACGGCGCCGACCGTCGACGGAGTCAAGGCGCAGCATGAATGCAGTCTGTCCTGTGCAGTCTGTGGGCAAGCCCACGCTACCAACTCCCGCGACTGCACGGGAAAATTCCGGCAGCTCAAGGTGCATGGCCCCAAGGCTAAGCGCCCAGAGGTGCCAAAAAACCAGCGACCTGGCAAGCAGCCAAGTCATTCAAAACCAGGTGCCGGTGGCGGAACGCCGCGTGGTGCTCACGGCACCGACCACAAGACATCGTCACCTTCTTCACCGTCGGTGAAACCAGCGCCCGGGAAGAAGACGGCGCCTCCACCGCCCAGCGGCAGAGACACTGGCCACTTCCCGGCCCTCAAGACAATTGGCGCTGCCGACGCCCGGGCATCAGCGCCTCAACACCACAAACAGGTGAGCAGTTGGGCTGAGATCGCCTCCTCTTCCTCCCATCCCTCACCCTCCCCCGTAACCGTCTCCGCACTCGACGCGGAATACAAAAAACAGATAGACGTGCTCCGGGCACAGAATGAGCTTTTGCTCAACAAAATTCAAAATTTAGAATCAAAATTGGCGTCCTCCGCACCGAGCCCGCAGAACTCGGACGCAATGGAGAGCGACGCGGAGATCTCGCCTGCCCTCGTGACAGCCATCTCTGCGATGGAGGAGCGCTTAACCTCTAAATTGCGATATATGATCGAGACCGCCATGGACCAGATCTTGACAAAGGTCAAATCTGCCGTCCCCGCGGTGGTCTCAAAACACATCTCGGACAACCCCCGCCTCCTCCGTCGGACGGGACCCATTAGGGACGTATCCCGCCCTTCAAAATTCACCCGTCTGATTATTGATTCGGACAATGAGGACAACTGCCCCGCTCCTTCCGTCATCACCCCCTTGATGGCGCAAGTAGCTGGCTCTGAGGCAGCCAATCCCTCCTCCTCCCCCCCAAGAATTTTAAATCATGGCGAGACACCTTAATCAAAGGAATTCCGCCATCTCCAATTCGGCCATGTCAACTTCAATAACACAGTGGAACTGTAGAGGCTTTAAGGACCGCACTAAGCGGGCCAATTTCCGCCTCTACCTTGAAAATTTCGAGTCCTTACCAGCCGTGGTTGCCCTCCAAGAGCCAGGCCTGGGCGCCACAATTTCAAATTACACGACGTTCCAACAGGATCCCGCGTCTTGTCTTCTTGTCCACAAAGACTACACAGCAAATCTAGTGGATCTCGACCTCCCACTAGAGTACTCTTATGTAATGGTGACCCTCCTACCAGTCCGCCGCAGGGACCCACCGTTGCATATACTCAACGTGTACTGCTCTCCCAAACTAAAGCGAGTGACTTTTGCGGACCTCTTTAGCCGCGCGCTAAGAGTAGCGGGCCGCGATCCCCTGCTTATTGTGGGCGACTTTAACGCTCCCAGTCAGCAATGGGGGTATCGCAAGGAGGAGTCACGCGGGCGTAAGCTGGCGGAGCTTGCGTCCACGTTGGGCCTCACCCTCCACACGGACCCTGTCCACCCAACCCGGCTAGGAAATTCCGTGACACGGGATACGTGTCCGGACTTAACCTTCACTCGCAACATACAACACGCAGACTGGCTCAACACCGAGGAGACCCTCGGTAGCGACCACTGCATCATTAACACTACACTACGCACACGCCCCCTCAAGCGTCCCAGAACACAAGCCCATATCCCAGATTGGACGAAATTCAGGCAAAATTTTAACTCACTTGATAATACACCCATTTCCGCGCAAGGCTACACAGCATGGTCCCAACAGCTGCTGGCACACCTTTCCTCGCATGAAACACACATCCAGCTCTCAGAGGCGGTCACGGACGTGGATAACCACCTTCTGCACCTCTGGGAAGCCCGTCGCAGCCTCGTCCGCCGTTGGCGACGCCAGAAACACAACAGAAAGCTTAAAGCTCGAATTGCCGAGCTTACCCAGAAAGCGGCAGAGTACGCGGCCCAACTCGCCGACTCCAACTGGGTAGATAGATGCAACACGGCCGCGCGACAAATGTCCAGCCGAAACACTTGGCGTCTCTTTCGAGCCCTACTCGACCCAACCCAAACACGAACCGAAACACAAAAACATTTGCAGCGAGCCATGCACCATTTTCCTGGCAACACGACTCAACTGGCACAGAAACTTCGGGACCAGTATCTGTGTACAGCCCAAGACCCCCGTGGATCTGCGTACTCTTATGCAGGCAGAGAGAACACGGAGCTGGATCAACCTTTCCAGCTCCATGATCTGCGGGCGGCTCTCGCCAAAATGAAACGGGGCACTGCGCCAGGACGGGATAAGGTCACCGTCAAGCTTTTGACGAACCTGCCCGACTTGGCATACCAGTCCCTCCTGGAATACGTCAATGCGATTTGGCGCGGGGACACCCCCCTGCCAATCGAATGGAAAACGGCTTTGGTGACTTTTATTCCTAAAGCTGGCAAACCAATTGACACAGATAACCTCCGCCCCATCTCTCTCACCTCATGTGTGGGCAAACTAATTGAGACGATGGTGCGGGATCGGTTATCTACATATCTTGAACACAAACAAGTCTTTGCGAGCACCATGTTCGGATTCCGCCCACACAGATCCGCACAGGATGTCCTCCTGCAACTCAATCGGGAAGTCCTTGACCCCCTCGAATGCCCCCATAATGACCGGGTAGTACTCGCCCTGGATCTTAAAGGGGCATTTGACAATGTAACACATGAGATCATACTCACTAACCTAAGTCACACCGACTGTGGCCTCAACACATTCCAATACATAAGCCAATTTTTAATGGATCGTCAATCCTACATTCGAATTCAAGATAGAGACCACGGTCCTTACCTACTCGGCACGCGGGGAACCCCTCAAGGCGCGGTACTTTCCCCGCTGCTCTTTAATCTGGCCATGATGCACCTGCCGGCCCAGCTGAGTGGTGTCGCCGGCGTGCAGCACGCCCTGTACGCCGATGACATCACTCTGTGGGCCACACAGGGCAGCACAGGAGACATTGAAACCAGCCTGCAAACAGCGGCGACGATAGTAGACCGCTACGCCCGCCGCTGCGGTCTTCAATGTTCCCCTCAAAAATCGGAATTTGTGCACCTCCGCCCCTCACAGAAGTGCACAACTAAAATATCTCTCTCTCTTGAGAGCGGTCCCATACGCGAAAGTGATGAGATACGGGTACTCGGACTCTACATCCACAAACACAGGCGGCCAGACACTACATTGGCCAAACTCCGTAAGGTGGGGGACCAGGTGGGCCGCATGGTCCGCCGGGTTTCCAACAAACGCGGAGGGTTACGAAGTAAGGATGCCTTGCGGCTGGCAAACGCCTTCGTAACTAGTCGAATTCTCTATTCGACTCCTTATCTCCACCTACGGAAACAAGAGGAGGACGCCCTTGAGGTCATCCTTCGCAAAATTGTTAAACGTGCCCTTGACCTCCCCATCACTACTTCAAACAGCCGGCTTATGGCTCTTGGGGTGGTGAACACTTTCCGGGAGCTCCGGGAGGCGCACCTTACAAACCAGTACACGCGCCTGTCGCTAACGGAGTCGGGTCGCCGCCTTCTTGCTCGACTCCATATCCAACACACCCCTCCAATGGAAG